>JBCEWE010000228.1:392500-400000 GCA_039877035.1 Silurus lanzhouensis | reverse complement strand
AAGTTTAGCAGTTTATTGCCTCATCTTTCAATAGCCACTGAAGCACAAAATTCTCATATAAGTCGCTCCCTTTTTTCCCCCTTCCTACATGAAGAGGAGGCCAATAGACTGCAGAACAGCTGGTGATATCCAGGAGAAGCACTGAGAGGAACCCTAATGCAAGGAACGTGGATGTTTTGTTATCAGGTTTTTATTGCAATGATCAAAAACTGAACAAAAATCTTACATTGTAAAAAAAGAATTTGCATGTTACACTTAATACGATATGAGTTATGAATGTTGGTGTGAGAAATCACTACGAAGGCTCAACACTACTGACGATGAAATGTAGACGAAACATGGCAATGGATGGAAACACTTCTCATTGCCTTCTTGTGGAAAACAGTTAATCAGAATATGTTTAGCATTAAGGATCGGCTAAATCATTTGTATGCAAGAGCCACATATTTGTCACTGTGGCTTCACAAATCAGATCAGAGGAGATAAAATATCGACATTTATCATTTTTTCTAAAATTGCTATTATGAGGTGAAGAGGTATCTGTGAACAAGTTTGAATGTGAAATAGTTGCAGTCCTCGTACGATTCTCCAACAGTGAGCCAGCAGTAAGAAATTTACTCCTCATCACTGAACTGTTCCTCTAGTTAATGTAATTAGAAACCTAGCTGAGCAGACGAGCTAATGCACTCAACTAAACATCAGATATTTACAATTAAAAAGGGTTGGTTGTCTCAAGAGTCTCTAAAGAGCAGTACTATTTTCAGTCTATTTTCTAATTTCTGCAATTTTTGATAGCAAAATTATAATAGTATAATTTTTATATTATCCACCACAGTTTATTTTACTTTTCTTACTTTTGTGTATACATTCTGTTCGTTTGAAATCACAATCAGAGTTTATAATTAGCTAAGAACACACAGTGGAACATATAAAGTCCACAGCACTACTATTACTACTATTACTATTACTATAATAATAAATTTTTACTAAAATAGTAGTAATAATCACATTAGCATCAGCTGTAACAGTGGTAATAAAATGTAATAGTCCATGCTATTACCACTGTTACCGCTGTTGCTAATGTGATTATTACTACTATTACTATTACTGTTATTACTATTACTACTGGTACAAATTCTTCTATTACTACCATTAATTATAGCTATTATAGCTATTACTGTTAATGTTATTGCTATTAGTAACATTACTACATTTACTACTATTCCTGTTACTAATGTTACCACTATTACTACTACTGTTAATAGTATTAATAAATTATTATTAGTATTGATACATTGTTATTATTAATTAATTATTAACAATATTACTACAATTGTTTTGGTTACTCGTGTTACTGCTGTTTCTACTGTTACTAGTGCAACTGTTACTACTTTAGTTACTCCATTAATGCACTATTTCTGCTGGTACTACTGCTGTTACTATTATTAATCTTACTAGTACAATTGTTACATCTACCTCTATTACAACTGGTATTAGTGCTGTTACTTTTACTACTGTTACTGATGAATTTACTGTTAGAAGTACAACTGTTACTACTACTACTACAACTACTTCTATTACTACTGACACTACTAGTATAACTGATAATACTGTACAATATTAGTACAACCATTACTCGGTACTGTCACTAATACTGTCTCTACTTTTTCTAATACAACTATTACTACTAATTATGTTACTACTGTAATGTTGTTTCTACTATTACTAGTTACTACTTTTACTTATACTACTTCTGCGGTTACAGCTAATAAAGTGTATTTATATAGAGCTAAAATGCAGTTCTAATTGCTTGCAGAAATAAATCAAATTATAACTAATATTACTAGAAACAAGTGTAGCACCATATAACAATATATAGCACCAATTCAATAAACAAATTATTCTGTATTATCATGTGTAATATTAATGAGAAATTATTAACATTTAAAAAAAAAAGGAAAAAAAAAATTTGTTTAATTACTTTATTTTCATTGTGCAAAGTGCATGTACAGAGCAAATGAAATGCAGATAGCATCTAACCAGAAGTGTATAAGTGGCCTATTTACAATAAATAGCAATGTGGTAAATGAGGATATCGGTCCATATTGTCAACCGAAACTGAAGTTGCACTTTACGGGTTTCAATAAGTTTGTACTGCGAAAAGCAGGAAAACTCACTGAAGGTCCTGGGAAGTAAAAATAATCCAGAATGCATCGGGAGATACGGATACAGATGTTGTACCGGGAGAGTCAATAGAATCCAGGAATTCCTTTAGAAAGGTAAGGATTGTAGATCCGTAGAACGCCAGGGAAAGGCTAGGTCCACACGGTTCGAGAGACTGGAAAGTTCTACAAAGAGTCCTTGGGTGTTCTGCCAGCATAATCTGTGAGAACAGACAAGGGTTTGAGTGAGAGAGAGAGCATTAAGTAGGCCAGGCGCTGATGAGCGCCAGGTGCCGGTACTTAGTAACACGGAGACTCACTCCGTGCAGGTGGGGTGTTGAGGAGAGGCGAGGCTGGTGGTTCCCTGACACATCTGTACAGGTTGAGAGTGATTAATGTACAGAAAGTGAAGTCATGTCAAGAAATAACATGCTCAAATAACATTATATGTATATATATATATTTACATATATGAATGTCTGTATGTACTGTATGTACAGTACATACAGAATAAATACGGGAGGAATACACAGTAGTGCATAAGTTATGAAAGGTGCAAAGATGCATACTGTAGTTGAGAAAAAAGATATATAGATATATAAATATAGACAGAAAATGCAGTAGTGTTTCATTCTATGATCGGTTTTTCAGTGTAGTATCAGCCAAAGGCATACGGTATATATTTGAAAGATCAGACTTTAATATTTGTTCAGATACAAATTGGAAATGCAATTTGATATGCAATGCTAGATTATAGTGCTATATAAACGTCTTGGCACCATGCAATTCTTTTGGATCACTTTTCATGATTAAAATATTCAGGAAAAAATTGAATGGAAAAGATTCAGTCTAATTTGTACAAATTAGAATGATGGATATTTGATTAATCTCCACTCCATTGCTTTCAGAGCAATAAAAACCCCTCTGTTCCTGTGTGCTGTTATGCGATGTGAAACAAACTCAGGGACTTCTACACTATTACAGATAGTTCCGAATTGGTAAAGTAGGATTTCCAAAGGCAATACAACGTTTACAAAAGCTCATGAAGATTCAAGACCTCTGGACGGAGCTGGACTCATCTCGTGTCCTGTCCTTCTGGAGATGTGTGCTGCAGATCGATCACGCTCCCCATGGGACTCTCGGTAACAGGCACTGATTGCTTTCTGCAGTCGAGGCTCTTAAGTGGGAGCTTCGTGATGGGCTTCTGGACAACACTTAACGATCAATCAGCTGAGAGGCAGGCCCATTTCCCCTTACTGCATACAGAACCTGTCTTACACACACACACACACACACACACACACACACACACACACACACACACACACACACACACCCACACACACACACACACACACTATCTATCTGAGGATGAGGATGCAGTGAGAGGTGCTTGAGTGATGGACGAATGGAGCACCATGGTGTTATTCACACACACAGTAGGGTGATTCATGGTCATTATTTATAATAAGATCGTTCTCCAGAGATGTGAAGGTTGATGTTTTGTTTTGAATGATATTTATGTATTATATATTTATTTATTTTGAGAGAATGACCTTCAGCCGTTCGGCATCTGCATTATTGTTCCATAAGCTTGTCTTTCAGATTGGCAGCCATCCTCATGTCAATTACAAACAAAGCACTGCAATCAAAACAAAAAGCATAGAGCAAACTTGTATTGTCTCTTCTATTGTCTCTTCCACTATCGAATGTGTTATTTCATTTAAAACCTCTCATCTCGTCAAGGACCAACAGTATACTCATGAGCAAATGTCGATTTAGCGACAAGCTTTTCAAAGCTAATAATCCTTTACATCCACATGCCAAGGACATGATTGGGCTGTGAGCTTTGTGTAAAGGTATTGCTGCTTGCTCTGCTGTATGGACAGACTTTTATGGCAAAGCGAGACTGCTCATTGATTAAGGATTCCATTGACTTAATGAACCTTCGGCCTGCTATCAGACAAGCGCACAATATATGTTCTAATCTCTCAAACAGATGTCTGGTCCAGGCTCGCTTTAAATGAATTGATCTACTCATCTCCTCACAAACAGGAAAATGGGCGAGTATTGATATGACTCTTAGCTCAGTGATGGATTGAGAGTGGTGTTAAAACATGATCCATTGACCAAGCAGGTATCGCACAACAGAACCTCACAAGTGCTTTACTTAGCCATGCTTTCTTCTCAATTTGTCCCGAAGACTAAGATTCTTGCCCTTTATGTAAGTGATAATCCATAGTTTGTTGTGTGTTACACAATTTTTATGCACAATGCAGAGGTGAACATCAGGCTGACATGAAGCAAAGTGCTTTTAAATGATTTAACGCACGCCTGGCCACTGCTTATACCATGGCCAATTTCCAGCATTGCAGTGCAAAACTGACTGAATGGATAAAAAGAATGTTTTTTTTGGTTGTTTTATATACAGGTTATTAAATCTTGGATTCTGCTGCTCTAAGACATAGGCAGAGCTAAAGTGGTGCCAGGCACTCTATTTAAAAACCTTATTAGAGAGAGAGAGTTTGAATCACATGTATCCGTAATTATAATAAAACGGTTGGTGCTAACTCCTTGCGACATTTTCTCTTATACTCTAACATTTTTGCTTGAAAAAAAAAATCATTCATTTGTTTGTCAAATTCAACTTGTACCTTCACCCATCAATCAAAATCACATCATTCACCAAATAAGTCAACAGCATGCAAAACCATCCATTTAGCTCAGAAAGGTCAATAGAACATCTTTACAATTGTATTAAACTGTAACTGTATGTTATATGGTTAAAATCCTTATAACTACCAGTGAGTGAGATGCTTTCAACTTCTTCCTCTCAGTCAATTAGAATCCAGTATTCTGACTGACCATGGTGGAATAACTGACAGTATATATCTGAACTGGTACCAAGAAAAGAGAGTGATATTAAAAGCAGATTTCTTATACACACTATTTAGTGAAAGGACATGATTAAGACTCCACTGTGGAAATTCTTTACTGTAGTTTTATAATGAACCCGAATTCTTATTTTTTTTCCAGCAGCATTTAATAGGCTTGTTAAAATATTAAACAGATGGAGACCAGACAGTAAACTGCAGTCAGTTAAAGAGCATGTTAAAGAGCATGATGAACTTTAGTATTCAGTAAACCTGGCTACGTTACAGGACTCATTGCAAAGTCTGCAGCGAAAAAATTAAAAACTCTGGAACCCCTGCAAACATGTGTGTTTCTCACATCACTGCACAAAGAGCATTTCTGTTTTAATTCTTGCTTTTTTATCTATAAAAGTGCTTTATTCGATTCGGAATTTAAACATTCTCTTGTCCTCCCTGCACATCGCTTTCACATCAGTTTGTCAGAAACATTAGTCTTTTTTTCACGGCCTGCGATAATGAGGCAGCTTTATTGGTCAAAGGCCATCGTCATTTGAGCTCTTATTTTATAAACCCATTTCTGCAGACTGACACTCGTAGAGTAATAAATCTCAGTCGTCGCTTGGCAGAAGATTGCACTGTGAATGTCAGAGCGGACAGGAAATTGTAATTAAAGAAAGGAAATTGCCTTAAAGAAGCACTCAATTTTAAAAAAAGCAACGCATAGAGATTCTATAAGCATTCTCAAAATTATGCACCAATTTCAAAAAGGTGTTTTCTTCCACTGTATTTATTCTCTCTCTCTCTCTCTCTCTCTCTCTCTCTCTCTCTCTCTCTCTCTCTCTCTCTCTCTCTCTCTCTCTCTCTCTCTCTCTCTATCCCCGATTTTTATACACACAAGCATAACAAAAAAAAAAGACTTTCATGATTCACTTGCTACCTCTAGAGAGTTGGAAGACTGCATTTTATTCCCAGGTGTACTTTATATATATTTACTGTATTCTTATATATCCTCAAGGTCTTTGTTCAACAGGAAGAGAAATTGTGACCTTTTTCATTTTGTTCAACATTTGAATTCATTTTCACACAATACACTCAAAACTCTTTGCCATTCAAACATTTAGTGTTGAATAGACAATAACAGAATGGGATGTGTGTGTTATTGTTGCCTTGAGGACTACTTCATCATCATCATCAGCACACAGGTGTGTGTGTGTGTGTGTGTGTGTGTGTGTGTGGTGTGTGTGTGTGTGTGTGTGTATATATATATATATATATATATATATATATATATATATATATATATATATATATATAGAGAGAGAGAGAGAGGAGAGAGAGAGAGAGAGATAGAGATTTTTGAAAGCATAAAAGTTTCTCAGTGTTTAGATTTTTTTCTGTATGACTAAGAGCTTTTCAAAAAACGTCCTCCAAACTGGAGAAATGTAAAAACCGTGATTTCTCAGTTTTTTTATGAACTTGTTTACAAAAAATGTCACATCAGGAACCTGAATGTGGATGTTTTGTCCGTATAAAGTGCAGTTTTTGTATATTGTGTGTGTATAGTGTATACATACAGGGTGTATTGCATGTTTTTATAGCATATGTATAATGTGTATATAGTGTGTGCATTGCGTGTGGTTTATATAGTGTGTATAGCCTGTTTATGTAGTGTGTGTAAAACGTGTTTCTCTAGCATTGGTGTACAGTGGAACCTCAATACTCATGACCTTGACATTCGTGACCTCGACAGTTCGCAACTTTTCATTTGCAAGCGGACGCATCGAGTGGCTTGGAAGGTCGGAGTAACATTTCAAAACAGAGTTTGTACTAATAAGTTACATAAAAATGTTTGAAAAACTATTTAATTATTGTATTATTCATTTAAAGTAGTAAATAAAACATTTATGACAAGTAATTAACAATTTTTGTTGCATTTATAGTACAGTGCATGTACAATTTCCCTTGAAAAAGGAACCATCAAAAGGAGAAAGTCAAAACCTTGGAATTTTTTATTACTGCTCTTGAAACACACGTGCCACTCAATACACCTTGAAAGACTCATTGCAGCATCGCCGTAAACTTGCTGATTAATGTTGGTGTCTGCGGCAGATTTGCTAAAATTTTAGAACTTGCTGCCCATGATGAAATTGCAAAGATGATAACGCACATGGTCAGAATATCACCAGTTGCACAGCTCCTGTTGTACACAAGAATATTTTGGGTTCTTTATAGCGGGGGTTACAAACCACACAAAGAACCCAGATTTAGGATCAGAGCCAAATCTGAGTAGAACCAAATCTCCTCCTCCTCATCATAGCACACAAGTGAATCCTTGGGGTGAAATCAAAGCCATGTTGGCATTTTAGTATTTCCTCTTTCTGAATGCTCAACACGTTATTGTTGTGTAGTTTGGAGTAAGATTGTGTCCTGTTGTGTGACTGTTTTCATGCCGATTCCATATAAAT
>JBCEWE010000228.1:247500-390000 GCA_039877035.1 Silurus lanzhouensis | reverse complement strand
TGGGCAGGCCTTCTGCCTTCCGAAAGCCAATTCCACACGAAATAAGAACTGTGACCTGCAGCTAGAGGGTGAAGTCGAGTTTTCCCTTCATGATTAATCTCTTCTTGGGTGGCTTTCAGGAAAAAAAGAGATGGAGTGTGTATATGAGAGAGAGAGAAAAGGATGGAGGGGAAAAAGTAAGAAAACATGCAAGCTGCTGCTTTCTGACAGAAAAGTTGTATTTATTTATTTATTTATTTATTTATTTATTTATTTATTTATTTATTTATTTATTCTCCAGTGAGCAGAGTGCAGTGAGGCCTGCTCTTATCTCGCTTTCTGTTTAACTTCATGTTAACAGGAAACACGATGCCATGCTTTAAAATGATTTCTGTAACGGTCACTCCAGTGGGTACGGCTTTGAAACGTTTGCATGCATTACAAGTATTACAGTGGCGCTAATAAATATGCTTGATATGTTCGATCCAAATAGGAATTTCAAATCTGTGTATTGTGTTCATTAGATTTTTGATTTGTAACTGAAAACCAAAGCATGAATGCCATACAATGCCTTCATTTCTTTTTTCGATTTAATACTAAAAGCAGAAATACACAGCAGAAAATGACTTTTTCATTGTTTCAGAGCACACAATAAAACCCCAGTAAATGGCTTATTTATTACTTTTTGTTATTTGTTTAATTACGCATGACATAGTAATCAATATCTCACAATGCGAAATATGATCAATGCCCTAAAGTTCACAATATTTCACAATCGCAACCTGGAAGTAAAACTGATTCTTAGTGGTGGTCTTTTTTAGGAAGAAATGTCATCTCTGGAGCTATTTCAGTAAATGTTAAATAATATTATACAAACTAATGCGACATATTCAAAGATCGCAGACAATTTAGTAGAGCATGGTGTGATGTAGTGCAGGGCAGAACGGGGTTGTTCTGCAAAGAGTCTCTGAGGATTTTGCGCATGGCATAGCATTGTAAAAAGGGGACATGATGTCAGTCTTTCTTTTGCTGTCTCTCTCTTGGATTATGTGTTTATTTGTGGCTAGTAAATAAGAAATTTGAAAAATTTTACATTTTGTGTAAAGAATAGTCTTTAAACACTGTTATTTCCTAATTTGTTCATCATAGAAAAAATTACCAAAACACTGTACACAGAGTTTTCATGATACTTTAATTTAACTTGGTTTCATTCATTCACTTAACCAAAAAGCAAGACAGAGGTGACAGTAGTGAGGGGAAAAACTCCTTAATATGAAGAAAAATCCTTGAGAGAAACTAGATTTATCTCCACTCTGGTGTTATAAATCAACCATTTACATTTACATTTTACATTTGCGGCATTTAGCAGACGACCTTATCCAGAGCGACGTACAAAAGTGCTTTAAATCGCAAGTAATTAATAAATCTACACTGGTACGCAAGATTACAAACTTAATATAAATATAACTCGAATTCTACAAACTTGGAAAGTGCAAATTTAGGTATTTCAGGAAGAGGTAGGTCTTCAGTCGTCGCTTAAAGATAATCAGGGACTCTGCTGTACGGACATCTAGGGGAAGTTCATTCCACCACCTCGGTGCCAGAACAGAGAAGAGCCTTGAAGTGTACTTACCTCTCATTCTGAGAGAAGGTGGTACCAGTCTAGCAGTGCTGGAGGATCTCAGACAACGTGGTGCAGTGCGAGATGTGATGAGGTCACTGAGGTAAGATGGTGCTGGTCCATTTTTGGCCATTGTTTGGCCAACCCTTCTATAACTGTGTGCTATGAGGTCACTGAGGTAAGATGGTGCTGGTCCATTTTTGGCCATTGTTTGGCCAACCCTTCTATAACTGTGTGCTATAGAGTCAAAAAAGTGTAAATTGGGTAACTAGGAAATTCATCATGAAGTATACTAGGTTAAAGTTATTAACTGTTAACTGGTGACTTGAGCACAAAGCTCTTTGTAGTGATTGTAGTCCAAATGCCATCTTCACTGTTAGTAAGGTTGTATGAATATTTTCATAGATTTGAAACGTCCTTCACTGGAGAATCACTCTCTGTTGAGGATGGTCTCCTGGAGTTTGGTGTGAAGATGCTGTGGATGGAATCCTCACGGATGCCTTGAGCAGTGTGTGCTACACTCTACAGTTATAGCAGATTTATATTCACAATGTACTCAGGAGTCACCCAGAAGAGGATGAGGTTTCATTTACTTTTTCGGTTATACTTGAGGATCCTTGATCATGATGTCTCGGGGAGTTTTTCTTCACCACTAGAGTCATCTCTGACTTCATCATTAGAGGGAAATTCGAATCTAAATTTAAATCCTGATTTCATAAAGAAAGCCATTTTGCTGTTTAAAGAGATTTATAAAGACATTGAATTTAAATGTATTAATGTTTGGATCATGTGGTTTACACAAGATCAATCTGTACTGAAATAGAACAGAGTGCTGTGTGTGTAAAGTGGCAGTGTAGCGTTTTACAGCTCATAATGAGATCTTTTCCTGAGACTGCACTCAAACACTCGTCTGGCTGGCCGGATTAGATCTCCCTCACTATTCAATAGAGTTAGTTTTGAAGTGTTAAAATATTCTTTACTGGCTGGAAGTGTTGATTAGATCAGACCTGTGTGTACACTTGCTACTTTGGATACTTTTGGGGTATTTATGTTTCTTTTATTTAGTTTGACTTGTTCCACTGTTGTTAGCTGTGTATAGATTATTTTATTATTTTTATTTATTTATTTAAAATGACAATAGGTTACTGATCCCCTAGATTATGATTCAGATAAATAAATAAAAATAATAAGAATAATTCATGAATTATTGATTGTTATTAATAATTATAATAAAGTATATTTGAAATTCAGGCATTTTTTTCTCATTTTATTTTAGCAATAATTAAAAGATATTTCCTGACTGTTTCATCTTGAGCTTGTGTTTCCCTCTGTGGGGGAATTTCACTTGTGATGTTTTGCTCAGGGTTCTCCAGTTTCTTCCTTAAAACATGACAGTGGCGAATAGTGCAGTTTTAAAGATAGCAGTGTTTAGAGAGGCAGCAATGCTTATACACATTAGTATTTAGAAAGTTTATACCTTAAAGACAGTAGTGTTTAGAGAGTGCAGTGTTTAAAAGCAGCACTGATTAGAGGCAGTAGTGTTTTCATGTAGCAGTGTTAGGGAGCAGCACTGACTAAAGGCAGCAGTGTTTCCATGTAGCAGTGATTAGCGCGAGCTCTGATTAGAGGCAGTAGTGTTTCCATGTAGCAGTGTTCAGCGGCAGCACTGATTAGAGGCAGCAGGGTTTACATGCAGTAGTGTTCAGTGGCAGCACTGATAAAAGGCAGCAGTGTTAGTGCAGTGCTTAGAGGCAGCAGTGATTACATGCAATGTTCAAAAGTGACACTGTTTAGCAGTGTTTAGAGAGCCCAGTGTTTACATATAGCATTGTTCAGAGGCAGTGTTCAAAAGCAGCATTGATTAGAGGCAGTAGTGTTTAGAGAATGCAATGTTTACATGCAGCAATGTTTAAAATCTGCAGCACTGATTACAGGCAGCAGTGTTGTGAGTGTGGCACTGAATTCGGACAGAAAAACTGGGTAAGCCGCAGTGATGATGTACAGCATTGTGTGTTAGCATGGCCATGAGCTCAAGTGAGCTTATGAAATAACCATGACATGTGGAGAAATAATTTACATGTTCTCAATTTTTGACTTTCAGAGAGAAGGTCCTTCGGCTTATCAGTGCTTAAAAACGCATCCGTTAAAGCTGCGGGCGAACGACTCGGCCCGGGAGTTTAATGATTTTATGAATCACAAGCTTCTCATGGTGGCTCTTGTGATGTGAAGTGAGATATGCAGGACAGCGAGACAGCCGGACTCATGGCTAGCTCATCAGCTTGAAGGCTTTTTCTGTCATTATCTTGGGAAAGCATGCACAGCCTGGTCATTAATGTTCTGCTGCCATGTGGCTCTGAGGTCTCCATTATAGCGTTTTTCTGTATTTATCTACAATTTAACCAGCACTATGTGTGTATATTTGTTTGCGCATGGGTGTGCGTGCGCGTGTGTGTGTGTGTGTGTGTGTGTGTCTGTGTGCGCATGTGTGTTTTGTCAGGGTGCAGTACTACTAGTCAGTGATAAATAAGAAATTATACATGATGTCTTTTTCTCCTTTTCCACTCATTGTGTTTTGAACCTGTGACAGCTCTTTATTTCATGTACTGCATTTAATATTCAGCTACAACTAAAATATGAAAGCAGAAAAACTCGACCTGCACACACACACACACACACACACACACACACACACACAAAAACCTCCAATGCAGATCCAGTTCATCATCACCTGCACGTGGCTTAAACACAGCCTGCAGTTTGGCAAAGAATATTTTGGGAGCATTGCTATGACAGGTGCATTACAGGACTGAAATCCTCTTCACTGTGGTTCTCAGGCTTTCCGTGCGACAGGCCCTTATTTTAATCTTATTTAACAGTCTGGGCCTGACGTTCAATTCATTGCAGGGCCTCAAAGATTGGAGACTTTCCAAACAATCCTGAGTTCACCCAAGCTTGGAATTGGTTTTCTGTGGAACATCTCCCTCCTCCCTTTGGGCACTTTACCAATTTGACCAAATTTGTTCCATCACTGGCTGTATGCACCAGGAGTGTTTTTCGGCCCTTCTCTGTGCGCTCGGTGGTAAAATTTGCAAACCCGAAAACATTAACTACTATGTTAGAAACCAGAGCCAAAGATGGCTGGAGGTCAGATGCTAAATTATATTTCTCAGTGTTGTTTTCTAGGGACATAAAACCTACCGTCAATACTAAACTGTGCTACCAATAACATTAGCTACTGCTGCTAAAAATACTACTATCACTACTGCTTAATTATTGTTAAGAATAATAATAACAATAAAAATTAAATATATAATTAAAAGGAAGAGTAAGTATATTAGACCTTTATAACACCTCCTAACAATTGAATAAGTATTTTTTTCCAAAATGAATATTATTTTAAACAAATGCATAAATTTGGTGATAAAAATAATTATAAATAAGGCAGACAGACAAACAAACAAATCATTAAGGAAGCTAGTCAAGTCATCGCCTGTATTTTATTTATCACCCTAATGTTAGGAAAGGCACATATACCACAGAATGTCTCTGGCATCATTGCTTGCTAGCTAAGTGTCGTGAGATTGAAATTTAGTTAGCCAGACTTCTCACTCATGCCCCTTTCACCAACAGGACTAAAAAAACTCATTAAAGGAACTTAATTAAATTACATACACTGGCTCCAAATGAATAAATAAATCACCTTACGCTAACACAATGTTTTTAACATCCAGCATTATTAGGCCATTGCTCGTCATGCTGTCCAGCAAAATATATAAACCAAAATATTAGGACACCTGTTTTTCCAGTCATATGCGGTTCTGCCAAACTGTTGGAGGCACACAATTAGTGTCCACAGTTCACAGTCTTTGGATGTGGTAGCATTATTTTCTCTTCATTTTATTTATTTGAAACCTGATTCAGCATGATATTGTCTCTGTACACAATGCAAGCTCCATAAAGATATGGTTTACATGGGTTGGAGTGGAAGATCTCCTGCTATAGGTCTCTGCACTTAACCATATTGAACACCTTTGGGATGCATTGGAACGCTGACCATAACCCAGGCCTTCTCAGCCTACATCAGTAGCTGATTTTACTAACACTATTGTAGCTGAATGAGCACAAAACTCCACAATCACCAATCTCTAAAATCTAGTGAAATATCTTTCCAGAAGAGTGGAGGCTATTATAACAGTAAAAGGGGACACATTTGTGTCTGCAAACTTTTGTCCATATATTGTCATCCTGGGTTAAAACCCAAAACCACAAACTCTTTATTAATATAAAGTAATACAGTTAATAAAGGGTGCAATAACTGCAATAAATAAATAAATTAATAAAGGTGCAATAACTGATGAATCACTCTCTGTTGGAAATGAAAGCAATGGGGAAATGAAAAGTGTAAACTTTTAAGCGGTCAGTGATTTCCTATAAATAATGACACCAAAATAAATAATTAAAAAAATAAAAAAATAATGACCAAAATATAATAGTAAAGTGTTATCCTGTCCTCCGTTCATTCATTCTGTCTGTCCGTCTATTTGTCTATCTGACTGGTAATGTGCACTTTATCTTCGAATTTCTCCCTCAACCCAGCACAATAACAGCCTTGTGTCTGTGTGATGTATTAACAGGACATAAGGGGCTCCTAAAAACTGATATACTGTAATTGTGTGCAGTAATTGCAGTTATAAAAGCGCCACTAAATGCCCCGTTGGAGTTGGGAATATTAGCTGCGGCGTCCAGTGAAACGCTCACCCACTGCTTTTTCATTTAAAGCATGAGTGTTGCTGGAAATATCATTCGGCACTTACAAACAAATCACCAGTTTTACATGGAGATAAAGACCTAAATGCTTCATAAACCTTTAAAAGATAAGTGTGTTTGTGTGTTTATCAGAGACATCACAAAAGAGGAGTGTATGTGTGAGTGTGTGAACTCTATGACAAGATTTCACTCCACCCAGCATGGCTTCAGTCGGCAAAAGTTATTAAGAGAAACTTGAAATAATTTGAACTAATTCTATTTTACAGAAAGTAAAGCATCGTGCGGTGATTGTGAAAGGAGGAAAAACTTATATATATCAGCAGAAAGGTGACACCTTTTTCGTTCAAAAGCATCTCTGGGTGGAGAATATGAATCTTCTTTTGTTTTTGTTTTTTTGCTTTCACCGTCAGACTTCAAATTCATAATACACCATGCCATTGCGCATTAAAGCGTCAGCATAAGTTCTCAGAGGGCGGCGTGAAGACGAAAAACAATGTTCAGGAGCGTAATAGCGTCCACACGCAGTGTGATTTGTCATTCAATGTCACAAGTGCTCCAGGACTGCAGGTGGTGCTGTTAGAATAGCATACCACATTTTATTGCTAGACACAGATGCAGTTAAAATCAATTAACAGTCGAGAACATATTAAGCATGTCAGAGAAACCTACATGGAAAAGCAAGACTACAATTATGTCATAATGTTCACAAACACACAAAACTCTCATTGGAAATGAGGCTTTTTGTTGTTTTTACTATTAGAGTGTTTTTCTTCCTTCTTCCTTCTACATTTTCACATTGTTCAAAAACCACAACAAATCTTATGGCCAGACGTCAAAAAAAAATTTCCCCAAGTGTGGTATGTGAGGTTTTTAGTAATCTTTTTTTATTTTAAAAATAATGCGAACTGGCTAAGAAAGAAGGAGAGATATATCCTGCAGAAACACTTTACTTTAACAAGTAGAGCTGTGTTTATAATAGTTTCACAGAGAGAGAGAGAGAGAGAGAGAGAGAGAGAGAGAGAGAGAGAGAGAGAGAGAGAGAGAGAGAGAGAGAGAGAGAGAGAGAGAGAGACTGATCCCAGTAATCTGCGCTGCTTTGCGTATACACACACGATCCATTCGCCTGTGAAGTTGTGACTGCTGGTGTCAGCCCAGAAAATCCTGTTTCCTTTGGAAGCCTGTTACCATGTCAAGACCTTTTGATGAAAAGAAACTGGAACGTGAGGATCAGCATAAGACAACAAAATCACCTTTAAATGTCAGCCTTGGGTAATATTTGCTCATAATAAAGCAAACTCTAAATATTTCTTTTTAATTTGGTTGAAATAATTTGTACGTGTTTGGAGGAATTTTGCTGATATTTATTTCTTGTGTGTCTGTGGGTGTGTGTGTATAATAATAATACTAATAATAGCCATTTATTTTTCCAGTTCTTTACTGAACCACTAAACTGCAATTCCCATAATCCTAAATCTCTAGCCATGCTCAAAGCTAACTGCTTGCTTATTGGTTGTGTTACCTGTGTACATATTTACACATTAGCTAATGTGCTATTAGCTAAAAAAAAGTAATGGTTTTAAGCTTGGTTCTAAAAGCTGTCTTAGCTTTTCACACATCATCCAAATGTGTTTATTATAGTGTTGTTAATCTGTTAGCTCTTAATCAGCTTGTCTGTATTAAAGTTACAGTTTCTGGATCAGACACTCGTTCATGTTTTCACGGTGTGATGTTTTGGATGCTATGTTTTCATGTCATTAAACACAAGGACTGACAGATGCAAATGCAGGTAAACAGTATATTAGAATCCACAGCAGACAAATGCAAAACAGGAAATGAAACTCCTGGTCAGGGAAAAGGAGCAGGTCAAATGATCCAAAGCAGGTCAAATATCAAAAGGCAGTTAGAACAATACAGCTGGGTGATGTCACTGATACGAACATAAGGACTGAGCAAATACTTTGCAATTAGTGTGTGAACCAGAGTTTTATTATATAGGGTGTGGGTGGGTGTGAGTAATTGATCGTACATGTGCTCAATGAGAGGCTGGGTAAATGGGAACAATGCAAAGTGTGGGAAAAACGACTGTGGGGGCCGTGTTAGATGGTCGGGGTGTTTGCTGTGATCTGAAATTTCCTGTTAAACCTTGTAGACTTATACTTTGAATCATATTATGGATCATGACAGGGTCATGGTTCAGGTTTTTGTCTTTGTGTCCTGCATTTTCTTACTACACATGATGTTCACATCTCATTACTATGCCTTTTTATTTTCCTTTTAATTTCTCTTTTGGTTGTTGTCCGTTTTTTTTTTTTGCATGACATTTCTGCTTACATACTTTTCACTCAGTTAAAACACTTGTGGTACTTAATGTTTAGATTCAAAACCATTATTATTTCCACTAAATCTCAAATAACATGTTTAATTAGAAAATAATTTAACCCTTAAACTTTACCTTTCTTAAACATGACATTTTCATTCATCTACATTTTCTAATAATAATAATAATAATAATAATAAAACAGATCAAATGAAAAACTGGACATTTGGGATTTACATTAAAAGTATATCCCTGGGAATTCATCATGCCCATAATAAAGAAAACAAAACATCTCATTAACCTTCACTAATTTTGTCAAAACCAAATAAACCTAGAACACACACACACACACACACACACACACACACACACACACACACACACACACACACACACACACACCAAACACATGTATATATAGATACATACACAATTCCAGCTTTGTAGTTGCTCTGTCTATGGCAGAGGACCAGAACTCCTCATGTGATAGTGACAGAAATATTTCTCTCTCTCTCTCTCTCTCTCTCTCTCTCTCTCTCTCTCTCTCTCTCTCTCTCTCTCTCTCTCTCTCTCTTTTTTTTTTTTTTTTTCTTTCACCCTCGTTCTCACAGCACTCAGTGTTTAATATAATAATGCAGTAATCAGGATCGTTTTGTGTTTTACTCTACGGCCATTTATTCATCACTGAGGCCTCTTTGATGATGTTTCGTTTCGGAGAAGTGCTGCCGGAGCGTGTTTGACCTGCTGATGCTCGCCTCTGGAAAGCAGCTCCTAACTCGTTTAATTTGAGCTGAGCAGCAGACGAGAGGACGGTGTGTCACCACGAGTTCCTAAAACCTAATGTGGTGCAAATAGGGCTATTATACTCCCGAAACAACACAAACCCAGGATGAAGCTAGTGTTTTTTCCCCCCACTTTTCTGACTCCAGGATCGGTCATGTTCTCCATTTCACCATTATGCAGAAATGCCGCATCAAAACAACCAATGGAACTCCATTTTTCCTTCATTATTTCTTTTCACACAAACAAACAGCAGAAATATTGATGAGAACTGCTGAATTTTAAAGACATAATGATGTAATTTGGGCCTCTCGTTAGTTCAAAGTGAGTGAGTGAGTGAGTGAGTGAGTGAGTGAGTGAGTGAGTGAGTGAGTAACCTATGGAAAACCACACCTTTAATTTTAGGCCAATAATCATATTTGTGCCATGAGTTCGAAATGTTTTCAAGTCTGTGACTGGTTCAAATATTCATGTTACTCACTCTTTCATGTTTGCCAATGGACTGGAAAGATTTCTTTGGAGAAGATGGAATGCCATATTTATATAATAAACCAGATATTCATGGGTTTGTAATATTCTAAGATTTTGCTGTTTTTTTACCATTTGAGTTGTGGTAAACAGAAAAATTATTTTTGCAAACCTGTGTGCCAATTTTGCCTCTTTGAATACTGTTTGCATATCACATGACTTCTACCTATTTTTGACTGTAAGTTTATTTAAAGGTTTGTATATTACAGTTATAGTCATACAGTTAGAACAGTATAGAACAGTAATGATTTACGATTGCACAATCCAGTCATCCAAAGAAGTATCTGTTTAAAGCCTATCTCCTTAAATTCTTCCAATGGTATATTTATTGCTGACAGATTGTGTTGGTTTAAGTATTTCTGTAACTTCTAGAATTAACGGAGAATGGTTCAATAAAAAAAAACATTCAGTGTTGTCAAGTAAGATAACAGGGAAATGTCCATACTGGCCAGTTGAAGTTGAAAACTGAAACAAAACTAATCTGGTCTAAAAAACCTAGATTTTGCTGAGATAGACTAATAGAATAATAACAGCATTAATTCATAAACCTAGCCTGTCTGTGAACAGCAGAGGTGGCAAAAGTACACACATCCTTCACTTAAGTAGAAGTACAGATACTTATGTTTAAAAATACTCTGGTAGAAGTAGAAGTTCTGATTATACTTTTTTACTCAAGTTAAAGTAAAGTTTTGGCTCTGGAATGTACTAAAGTAAAACGTAGACTTTACTACTACCTGTTTTAGTTTCACGCTGGTAACTGAACGTCAGTTCATATTAATATTAGGGCTGTCAATCTTTTAAAAATGATTTAATCATGTTTAAAGGCATGCTTGTTATGAGTTAACACAACATTAAACACAACTTAATCGTACATTTTTATCTGATCTAAATGTACCTCAAATTAATCATTTTCAAGTTTTTAATACTCTAATTACCATGGGCATGGACAAACATGGATGCTTTATACAAAGCTTTATGCTGTTTTATTTTTAGTGAAACCATTCCCAATATAGAGCACGAAGACAAAATATTAACATTTCACCAAATAGATTAAAACTAAAGTAACGAGACTATTTTGAAAATGTAAGAAGTAGAAAGTACAGATATTTGTGTAACAATGTAGAGTTAAAGTAAAAAGTTGTCTAAAAAATACATAGTGAAGTACTGATACCAAAAAAATTTACTTAAGGACAGTAACGAAGTATTTGTACTTCGTTACTTCCCTCCTCTGGTGAACAGTCCAGGCTGGTGGATGTGTTTGGACAGCCCTTCATGGCCACAATAATATTTCAGTGTTCCTAACAAAGTGGAGATCAAAAGCAACTTTTAATCAGCACCTCTCAAAAAGAGACAACAGTGACAGAACATTGGCGACAGAAGTAAGAAGAGAGCAATGCAGCTCTAATGACTTTTCAGTAAACTGTCCGAAAGAGCAGAGTCATTAGATTGTTTGACACTTCAGTTATGTATCATCGCCAATACCAATATTGTGCACTAAGCAGAGTCCTTGTTCTGCACATCGACATCCGGATATGTAACTGAATCTAAAGCATGCTGTCCGATTTACTGCCAATACTCTCATGAGGAAGTGACGGATGCGAGCAAAACACTGACACTCTTGAAATGTAATGTGAATGAGACAGTTATAGATCTGTATAGATTATTATTACTGTCAGGTAAGGACAATGATGATCGATGAAGGACATGAGCAACAAGCTTGACTTTTTTGGTAAACTTTGACTGAGGAATTTGCACTGGTGTAAGACACTTTGCAGATGGTATAGTTTTAATTATTTACTTTTATAACTTTTACATTCTTCTAGAGTTAGAGGCTAGGTCCACATTGAAATCTGAAATCTCTCTTTTTTTTTTTTTACTCTCTCCAGTCTACATTGGTGTTTTTTAAAAAATTGCCTGTTTATATTATACTGAAACATCTGAAAATGCTTTTACATCCTTTTACTGAAAAAAAAGGCTTGTCCTGCAGCATTTCCGTTTATTTTCAGTCCGTCTGTTAAAAATCCAGTGGTGGGATGTCTGAGCCAGCAAGGCCTTCTCTGCTGGCCTAAACTCTATTAGACTCTCTGAGTTACGTTGTAATATATTTTTGTCCATGATTATGTATAACATTTTTCCCAATAGTCTATTCTCTTCATTTCATAGCCTTTTTCTTGGGTGTGCTGCTGCAAGTAGTGTCTGTTTATGTTACAGTTTTTATCCAATAAAACTTTAGCCGTCACAACACGTGTTACCAGGGTAAAAAAATCTGTCTTAAGGCCAAATACACAGAGCAGGTGCTTGCAGCAAACAGTTCATGCTGCTTGAAGGCTGTTGCTTTAACCAATTCGATTTTGGGTTGAGAGCACTGAGGCCATCTAGCAGGTGTACAATATTGTTGCCATTTTATGACTTCCTTTGATTGGATGGTATGAGAGTGCACTTTTCAGAGCTTGCAAACCACATCTGTAGCAAATTGCACAAGCTCACATATATTCATGTGGATTTAATATCTGTTTTTTTTTTTATTCCACAATGGCTCACAGAGGAGAAGAAATTGATTTGGTCACAAATATACTTACAAGGTCATTTACAAGATGGACCTTTTAAGAAATCTTAACATCATGAGGTAAGGTCAGCCAAAACAGTTCAAAATGGTTGTTAAGCTTTTGCAAGAACCATTTATACTTTTGAGATTTCTGTCCCATAGAAATTTCACAAAAATACACACTTTGCCTTAATTTGTAATTCCCAGGAAAACTGTAATGCACAAAATGCACAGAAAACCCAGGGTGGACACATACATACATACACACACACACACACACGCATATATATATATATATATATATATATATATATATATATATATATATATATATATATATATATATATATATATACAACAGAAATCACAATGTATGATTTTTTAACTATTTATTTGTATGATACAGCTGCAAATAAGTATTTGAACACCTGAGAAAGTCAATGTTAATTTGGTACAGTAGCCTTTGTTTGCAATTACAGAGGTCAAACGTTTCCTGTAGTTTTTCACCATGTTTGCACACACTGCAGGAGGGATTTTGGCCCACTCCTCCACACAGATCTTCTCTAGATCAGTCAGGTTTCTGGCCTGTCGCTGAGAAACACGGAGTTTGAGCTCCCTTCAAAGATTCTCTATTGGGTTTAGGTCTGGAGACTGGCTAGGCCACGCCAGAACCTTGATATGCTTCTTACAGAGCCACTCCTTGGTTATCCTGGCTGTGTGCTTCGGGTCATTGTCATGTTGGAAGACCCAGCCTGGACCCATCTTCAATGCTCTAACTGAGGGAAGGAGGTTGTTCCCCAAAATCTCGCAATACATGGCCCCGGTCATCCTCTCCTTAATACAGTGCAGTCGCCCTGTCCCATGTGCAGAAAAACACCCCCAAAGCATGATGCTACCACCCCCATGCTTCACAGTAGGGATGGTGTTCTTGGGATGGTACTCATCATTCTTTTTCCTCCAAACACATTTAGTGGAATTATGACCCAAAAGTTCTATTTTGGTCTCATCTAGCTGATAGACAGGTGTTCAAATACTTATTTGCAGCTGTATCACACAAATAAATAGTTTAAAAATCATATATTGTGATTTCTGGATTTTTTTTTTTTAGATTATGTCTCTCACAGTGGACATGCACCTACGATGACAGTTTCAGACCCCTCCATGATTTCTAAGTGGGAGAACTTGCAAAGTAGCAGGGTGTTCAAATACTTATTTTCCTCACTGTATATATATATATATATATATATATATATATATATATATATATATATATATATATATATATATATATATATGTGAGGTTAATATTGATGCTAGAGTTGATGTATGTGTGTGGTGCAGCTGGGGCTACATTGAGAGGAAACTTGTTAAATTGGGTTAATTGTTTTTTTTGCTTCAGCAATGGCATTCATCACCTGTCTTTACTGTATTTCTGTATAATTAAATGATTTTTATAGCCCTGGCATCATAATGCTGGCATTAAGAGCTGAATTGATTTAGGCCCGCCACTGTTCAAATCAAGAACTCGTAATAGGACCTTTTAAATTGGGCAGAGTTGAATAGGTCGACTTGCGTCATGAAATACGTCATCATTCTTGAACACTTCAGTATTTCTGTCGGATTCCACGCCTCCCACTGCATCGGCTGCTGCATCAGGGACTACCCCCGAACCCATGCAGTTGGGGTTTCAACGTCTGTCTAGGAGAGAGAGAGAGAGAGAGAGAGACGCCGAACCACCGGGGCCTGTCCGTACTGTGGTAATCCAGGTCACTCCCTTCCACAGTGCACCGTTCGACCCCAACGCGCTGAGGTGAGCAATATCGCCTTTCCCTCTTGAATTTCTCAGTTAACCACACTTTCTGTAACCCTTCTCGGTCCTATCACCCGCCTTTCCACCTCCGCTCTAGTCGACTCAGGTTCTGCCGGGAACTTCATCTCCCAGGCATGCCTAGACCAGCTCCAGCTACGCCGGGAGCGGGGACACCACGATCTGGCCGTCCAGACTATCCAAGGACGCCCGCTTGGACAAGGCTGGATTAAATACTGCGCTCCCGTCATCACCCTCCAGATCGGCCTGTTCCATCAAGAACGTATACAGTTCCTGGTCCTGGAAAACTCTAGAGGGAACATCATCCTGGGGCATCCATGGCTGATTAAACACTCCCCTCGGTGTTCCTGGAGCCCTTGTGACGTCCTCGAATGGAGTCCCTGGTGCCACAGACACTGTCTCCATGGTCTTCCCACTCCACTCAACAGAAGGGTGACCATGGCCGCCACACGAGTCGAAAACTCCCCTACACCCTCTCAGACGGAGATCCCGCCTGAATACTACGAGTTCGAGGATGTGTTCAACGAACAAGCCGCAACCCGACTACCTCCTCACCGACCCTGGGATTGTGCCATCTCCCGGACGCTTCAGGAACATCACAACCACGTGACCCAAGTGTTGGAGCTCCTGCGAAGACACCAGCTATACCTGAACCTCCCTAAGTGTGAGTTTCACCAAACCAGGGTCCAGTTCCTCGGCTATGTGATCAGTGCCAAGGGAATCCAAATGGACAAGAAGAAAGTGCAGGCAGTGCAGGAATGGCCGCCCCCCCGCTCTGTAAAGGAGTTACAGAGGTTCCTGGGGTTTGCGAACTTCTACCGGCGCTTCATACGGGGTTTTAGTCAGGTCACAGCCCCGCTCACCTCTCTCCTCAGGGGCAAACCCAAAGAACTGCCCTGGACGTCCGAGGCAGAAGAGGCATTCCGGGAGCTCCGGGAGCGGTTCTGCGCAGCTCCACTACTCAATCACCCGAACCCGGAACGCCCCTTCGTCGTGGAGGTGGACGCATCTTCCAACGGGGTCGGGGCTACCCTCTCCCAGCACTTCGGGGACCCCGCTCGACTTTACCCTTGTGCCTACTTCTCGAAGAAACTGTCCCCCGCCGAACAGAACTACGATATAGGGAACCGGGAACTCCTCGCCGTTAAACTGGCACTCGAGGAGTGGAGACACTGGCTAGAGGGAGCAAAACATCCGTTCATGGTGATCACGGACCACAAGAACCTGCAGTACCTCAGAGAGGCCAAGAGGCTAAACCCCCGGCAAGCCCGATGGGCCCTGTTCTTCACCTGGTTCAACTACACCCTGACCTACCGTCCGGGGTCCAAGAACGGCAAGGCCGACGCCCTTTCCCGCATCTACGGTCCGGATTAACCTATTGAACCAGAGCCAATCATTCCTCCCGAGTTGTTTGTATGCCCCATCGTGTGGAACCTGGAGGAGGAAATCCGCTCGGCCGCAAGCCAAGAGCCCGCACCCTCCGGGTGCCCGGAAGGCAGGACGTTCGTCCCCACAGCCTGCCGTCCCGCATTGTTGAGCTCCATCCATGACACTCCCGGGACTGGCCACCCAGGACGCCAGGGAACCCTACTCCTCCTCCAAGCCCGGTTCTGGTGGCCCAACATGCACAGGGATGTGGCACATTATGTCCAGGGCTGCCCGACCTGTGCCATGTCCAAGGTCCCGCGCCACCTACCCGTGGGTAAGCTGGTCCCGCTTATGATCCCGGAACGGCCCTGGTCTCAAATAGGCATCGACTTTGTTACGGACCTGCCACGGTCTGAAGGTCACACCTGCGTACTCGTGGCGGTGGATCGATTCTCCAAAGCCTGCCGCCTCATACCTCTCCCTGGTCTGCCCACCGCCCTGGAGACCGCCGAAGCTCTCTTCCAGCACGTGTTCCGGAACACGTGCAACGTCCCTGCCGTCGACTACTGGTTCCGGGAGAGCGTCCGGGTGTGGGAGTCGGCACACACCCAGCTCCGTCGAGCCCATGATGACACGCGACGACATGCCGACCGTGCAGGAGACAGAGTGTGGCTTTCCACGAGGGACCTACGGCTCCGTCTCCCGTGCAGGAAACTGAGCCCCCGGTTCATTGGGCCATTCCGGGTCATTCGCCAGGTCAACGAGGTCTCCTACCAACTCGACCTCCCTCCTCGGTACCGGATCCACCCCGTGTTTCACGTGTCTCTTCTGAAACCCTTTTGCGCGCCGGCTACGCCACCTCCAGAGGTGGGCAGGGATCCTCCGCTGCCGGACATCCTAGGCCAGCCCTCGGTGTACCCGGTGCGCGAGGTGCTCGATTTGCGCCGGAGGGGCCGTGTGCTGGAGTACCTGGTCGACTGGGAAGGGTCCGGAGGAATGCTCGTGGGTGCCCAGGCAGGACATCCTGGACCCGGCTCTCTTGGTGGACTTTCACGCAGCTCATCCGCTCCGTCCGGGCCCCCGGGGTCGGGGTCGCCCCAGGCGCCGTTCCCGGGCGTCGGGTGCCGCCCCTGGGGGGGGGGGGGTGATGTCAGGGGACAGCCTGCCACGCCATTCCCCAGCTCCACACACACACGTAGTCTGTCCCCATCATACTAAGTATCGGCACCTGCGGCTCGTTATCTACAGCCCTACATAAACCCCTCTCCTGCTCTCACTCACCGTCAGTTCTACTACTTCACGTATAGGAACATTGTGACCCTGCTACACACCGTCCACCTTCCTGTGGATGTCCACCACGATCTCTAGTCCTTCAGAGACCGCTCGGTTCTTCCTCTCCGAAGAACCATTTTACTCAGTGTTCAGCATTTCTGTTGTTTTCTTTTCTGTTGCCTCTTACTTCAGTAAAAACCCTTTTTTCATTACCCTGGAGTTTTTGCTTCCGTCACTTCGCAACCGTGACAATTTCAGTCCACACTACAACACGAAAACAGCGTTTCCAAATCCATCCATTTAGTAGACTCTTTTTTGAACTTCTTTGCCATTGCACATAAACACAATCCCAATGATGACTGTAGAATAAAATGGAGAGATAATGTGGTTTTACCCAGCGATCCAACCTCACTTCAAAAATTAATGTTCTCTGATGGTTTCTTGTTCAGACTAATTCATCAGTTAATAGTTGAAAATGCAGACCAGAATAACTTAACACGTTTTATTAAAAAGACACAGTTTCTAATTATTCAATCTATGCAACTGCAACGGTGTACATTGTGTTGTGTGCGTGTGTGTTTCAGTTGAGTATGGTAGGAGAAGTGAAACTTAATTGAACCCAATAATTAGAAGTTGTTTTTTTTTTTTCTCCAGAGGCGACACACTGCTGAGATTGTTTGACAGTTTGTCTATGATAAATAAAAATGCTTTGAAAACGTAATTAGTCCTCTGGCCTGAGGGTGACGAGTGGCACCGTGTCAGTCTGTGTCCATCTGTGTGCAGATTTACTTCGCTCATTCAAATCCAAACACTCAGTCTGATACGTGACTGGTTCCGTTCAGGAGCCAGGTGCTTTGTCTATCCATGGTTAATGTAAGGAAAAAGCTATATTCAGAGTTAACCCACAGAAGTCTCATGGACCAGACAACATTTCTAGTAAAGTGCTCAGGGAATGTACAGAACAGCTTCAATGTATGAGCAGCACTGCTTTTACTGAGTGCCTCAAGACAACGATCATCGTCCCTGCCAAAGAATTCTACAGTCTCCTGCCTCAATGACTATCATCCCATCATAATTAAGTGCTTTGAGAGGCTCGTCATGAAGACCCAGCTACCACACTTACTGGACCCCATTCAGTCTGTTATGACTGGGGCTCGAACCCGGGTCGTCAGAGTGAGAGTCTAACACTCTAGAGATATGCCACGGGCGGGGCGAAGGATTCATATGCTGTAGATAGAATATTTATTTATTATATTATTATATTTATTGAAGAGCTGTGTGCTCAGCCCACTGCTGCTCACTTTGCTGACTCACGACTGTGTAGCAATGCACAGCTCGAACCACATCCTCAACTTCGCCATTGACACGACAGTGGTGGGTCTCATCAGCAAGAATGATGAGTCAAAACCTGAACCTGTCTCTGAACATTGACAAAAACAAACAAAAAAACCTTTAGTTACTCTTCACTCTCCTACCATCAGGAAAGAGGTTCCAAAGACTGTGCAACAGTTTTTCCCCTCAAGCCACCAGGCTCCTCAATACACAGAACTGAACTGTAGAAAACTCACACATACACTCACTTAGCTGTGTGTTACTAAACTGTTACAACCTGAACTCAATATTAATTTTAATTCATGCACAACCATGTCCTCAGCACCACCCATATAATATTCTAATTATATTATACTGTTTACGTACAATTTTGCACACCTTTGATTGCTGGTCTTGCTGTTTTTGCACAACATTTTTTATAAATACACTCTTGTTTATAGATCTCTTTTTCACATTGTACTGTACAACATATACAGAAGGTTTACTGGTCTGCACTTTTATGTGTTTTGTGTATATCTCCCACACTGTCCTGTACTGTCTGGTGTATTTTGTCCTGCACTGTTTGCACTTGGTTGCACACAAGGCATTTTGTCTGGCTAAGACAACTTACTTAGTCCTCACCTCTGTTTTCTGTTGTGTAGCACTGTGTACTGCATCAACTTTATATGATTGAAATTAAAATAAAAGCTTTATAACGACTTGCCTTGAGCTGTACGAGAAGAGGAACTCTGAGTCCTTTAAAGCAGAGATGCCAAAAAATTGTCCTGTGAGTCAAAGCTGGCCTGTCGTGACCTTTTATTTGGCCCACTATATCATATATTATAAGGACAGTTTGTCTACGATGAATTGGGGAAAAAAATTGTTATTTGGAAAAAAAAATAAATAAAATAAGGACATGTCTTTTATTAATGGGTCAGTAAATAGCTCTATTTGGCAACAAACTCTATTGTAAAATAAATTGTATTGTTACTCATTGTACTATAAGCTTCACTAAATTATAACTAAATAAAAATAAATGTAAAATTTTCTACTATCTATCTATCTATCTATCTATCTATCTATCTATCTATCTATCTATCTATCTATCTATCTATCTATCTAGCTAGCTAGCTAGCTAGCTAGCTAATATCAATTATTGCTTTGAAATCATAGATGAGAGTAACCAGGGAAATTTAAATTTTAATATAATGTTTGTTATAATGCAACATTAATTTTTGCCCTTCAATCAAGTTAGATTTTTTTTTTTGGCTCTTTATAGTTAAATGTTTGGGCATCTCTAGTTTAAATAAATGTTTGTCAACATCATGTAATTAGAAAGCTGCTGTTGGTCAAATGATTTTGGCATGTAGATACTAATTCAGTAGTGATGTACAGTATTCCTCTGGTACAGTTTTCTGGCAAAACATTTCAGAATCTTTGTTGCTTTATGATTGGCTTTTTCAGGCTATGCACATGAGAACATCAGAAAACAAGCTTACATAAATGACTTACCTGACAGTCTCACATTACTAACCTTTCAATGACTTAGTAAACTGTTAAACATATAAAGCAGACACAAGAATAATCAAAGTGAAAGAATGTGCATAGGTGATAACCATATGTCTGAAGCTCACATGAGAGACAGCCATGACTTCCACCTTCTCAGATCATTAAAAGCCCAGCAATCCTCTTGACAACCGGATGACCATGTGATCAACAAAATTAGCTCATCATTCAAGTTTGTCGTCCGTAACCGCATGGTAGTTCAAAAAAAGTCAGAGTGCAGCCTTTTCTCCGTGACATTAATTACATAGAAAATTAAACAAAATCTATAGCTGTGATTGAAATGTTTACTGGAGAGCCACAAGGTACAATGAGAGGAAAGAAGACAAGGTGAGTGATTTTGACTCAAAGCACACATGCCTTAGAAAGTATTGCATTTTTTTCCCATATTGTATGAGTGTTATTGTGCAAAAGTGTCCTCATGTATAGTGTTGCCTGAGAATCTCCATTTCACACAATGAAGGCAGTTTAGTGAAAAGAATGGGATGTGAAGCACAAAGCAACGAGCGAGAAGAAGCAATAATTATGCTTAAGTAATAAACCAATTTTGACATCTGTCACCTCAGAGCGTCTTTCATTTAAATGAAAAGGAATAAACAGAGAAGATTCGCTCTCTTGTGAAGTACTGTAATCCTCTTTAAGAACACACTTCGCCTTGGAATGAAAAAAAATCTTTTCTTCTTGTATTGTAACGACGATAATTGAAGTTTCGTGTCGGACGTTATTCGGGTGCTTATCTCCTACTTCTTGTATGATTAACTTTTCAACATTTCTCTGGCTAAATCCCAAAGTTTTTTTTTTCCTCTTTCTTTTTTTCTGCTTTGCTGCTTCTTTTGTCATTGTTCATTTTCAATTGACCAAATTTTCCTTTTTGAAATACAAAAAAACCATTATGTCATCCCCATTTCTGCCCATTGAAGCTCCTACTTTTCTATTAAGGAGCAGTTTGGGTTATTTTTTAAGACAAAAAACTTTTAGTCTTGCACTTTCTTCCTTTTATTTTCAGGCTTAAATCATGAGAAGAAAATGCACAGCTCGATTTTAAGCAGTTTTATTCAGGTTTCTAAAAATGAAGCCTTTCTATTTTTCTAAAAGCTTCATTCCATCGCTCTCTCTCTGTGCTCACTGAGGGTCAGATGGGAATTTAGAGTTTCACATTCCAATCTGTGGAATTGCAGGAATTGCTTGTAGGCTTTTATTCTGTCACAGTATTTGAACAAGTGCTGTGCCAGTAATTTAAACAGTGGTTCCCAAAGTGGGATCAGGGGAACAGCACAAAAAAATCAGGGTAATGTTATAGGAATATCAGGGGAAATAGCAGGGAAGCGTCAGGGGAAGGTGAGGGAAATGGTGAGGAACATTGGTAAAACATAAGGTAAGGGGAACATCAAAGGAACATCAGGGGAAATTTTGTGAAATGCTATGGGAACATCAGGGGAGCATCAGGAGAATTATATAAGAATTACAGGGAACCGTCAAAGAAACATCAGGGGGAACATTAGCATAATGCTGGAGAAATGTCGAGGGAACATCAGGGAAATGTCAAGGGAATGTTAACAACAAAGGAATGTCACAGGAATGTTAAGAGAAGTTCTTCTACTTCTTTCGGCTTCTTCCATTAGGGGTCACCACAGAGGATCATCCGTCTCCAAACTACTCTGTCCTCTACATCTGGCTCTTTCAAACCAACTACCAGCATGTTTTCCCTCACCAAATCCATTGACCTCCTTTTTGGCCTTCCTCTTTTCCTCCTTCTTGGCGGCTCCATAGCATTCTACTACCGATATATCTCATATCTTTCCTCTGCACATGACCAAACCATCTCAATCTAGCCTCCCTCACCTCCAAAACATCCAACATGTGCTGTCCCTTAAATAAACTTATTTCTAATCCTGTCCATCCTCGTCACTCCCAATGAAAATCTCTCAGTAATGTTAAGAGAACGTTAGGGATATTTAATAGGGGCATTTGGGAAACATCAGGGGAACATTAAAAGAACATCAGGGGAATATTAGCGGTACATCAGGGAATGTTAAGGGGGTGTTATGAGAGCAACAATGGAATATTAAGCAAATATTACTTGAATAATGGGGGGTTGGAATCCTATGGGAGTGTTGTTGGAATGCCAGGGAAGCATCACAAAGAAGACTTTGGATTTCTAAACAGAAGATCATGGCTTCAAATCCTAGCAGCACTATGCTGCCACTGCTGGGCCCTTGAGATAGGCCCTTAACCCTTAATTGCTTAGCTGTATAACAGAGATAACTTTACATTTTACTGCAAGCTGTATCCTGTATATACACTGCACACTATGTTTGTGACAAATAGAATCTTGAATCGTAAAGTTGCTCTGGATGAAGGCCTCTGCCAAATGCTGTAAATGTAAATGTAATGATATATTCTTTTGGTGAAAAGAACCAAAATTCCTCCATGTGTTAAATAAATAAATACAATATTATGGTACTTATATGAAACTGAAAAGTTGGACAATGTTTATAATCAGCTGCTGAAGAAATCTTTGATGGTTTGAGGATCACTGAATGAACTGTTTCTGGGAAAGGGGTGTGGTTTATCCCCAGTTAATCCCCCTCACTGTAAGATGCAGGAGCATGGTCTCAAAGACCCAAACCTGGATAAAACCCAGTCACACACACAAAGAGAGAGAGAGAGAGAGAGAGCACTAAGGTCTTTCTCTTTCAGGAGGTGGCTGTAATTTGTCATTTTTTCATAAAAAATGAAGGCTTTTATGAAGCAAAATGAGTTCCCCAAATAGGAAGCGTCACAAAAGCCCTGTGATTAATTTGCTTGTTACGCGATTGCAGCTGTCACCTGTGTAAGACATCTGGACAGCAGATTGACTAATGCCATAAGTGCACCGAAACATGGCTCGCTCCCACTCCGCCTCTTTTAGCACGCTTTTAAGGGAAACTACTCACTGTTTGAAATGGGCCTTTTTTCCAGCGGGGTAATTAATAAGCATTACTGGTGATTGACATGGTAATTAGCTGTATTAATATGGCACTAAGAGGCTTTGAACTGGGAGGGGGAAACGCACCGGGGTGAAGGAGGACGACTCAGAATTTAGGGAGGGAGACAGAAAGAGAGAGAGGGGCATTTCCCGCTGACCTGACTCACTGAAATGGATTCTTTCTAATTGTTAGGTGTTTTTATATATGACATTAGTTCATTTGCATCTTTTTTTAGTATAAAGGATATTATAAAAGAAAGTGAAGCATTATGAAGACAAAAGTAAACTTCTGATTAGCCAGCAGACTTTAGAGAGAGAGAGAGAGAGAGAGAGAGAGAGAGAGAGAGAGAGAGAGAGAGAGAGAGAGAGAGAGACAAAGAGCAAATACCCTGCTTAATTTTTAATTATTACAGCATTATGCTGGGAGCGTGTGTTTATTTGATCTACTGTGTAATCAGGGAATTAATCAGAGGGAGTGAGAGAGAAAGAGAGAGAGAAAGAGAGAGAGAGAGAGAGAGAGAGAGAGAGAGAGAGAGAGAGAGAGAGAGAGAGAGAGAATCAACAACATTTTTTTTTATTTCATTTAAAAGTCTTGTCTTTATGACACCCTGTTATAATAAGCCTTTATAAATGTTCCCTTAAGACACCTTGGTTTATTATTTCTGTCCTGTGTTTATGTGGTGTTTGTATTACAGAACCAATTGTGTTATTAGTTGTGTAACATCGCAGTTTAGCATTTATAAAGGGGATATACTGCATAGGCATGCAAACACTGCTGTTTATTTTACTGTGTTTGTAGGTCACATGAAGCCTTATTAACACTGCAGGTTGGTACGTAATTAAGAAGAATGTAGCTTTATAAATACCACATTTAATTTTTTGTGTATGGGATGTTTAGTCTTGTAAACGATGCAGTTTAGATTATATGTTGGGGTTATGTAGCATTATAAGGATTCAGAGGCTTATTTGGTTGAAAATAGTATTATGAACAAATATGTAGCTGTATGTACCCCACAGTTTAGTTTATGTTTATGTAAATTGCAGCATTTTTACCACCACAATTTAGATTATATATATATATATATATATATATATATATATATATATATATATATATATATATATATATATAAAAGAAATATGTAGCCTTATAAACACTGCAGTTAAGATTATATGTTGGGGATATGTAGGCTTATGAGCACCACAATGTAGTATTTATGTATGGCATATGTAGCTCTATGAACCCTGCAGTTTAGCATAGATAGATAAATGGATGGATGGATGGATGGATGGATGGATAAATGGAGTGTAGATAGTGCCAATTGTGCAAATTGACAAGTGCAGATAAATATGTAATATATGTACAGCAAATAAATAAAAAGGCTAAAAAAGTGAAAAATGTGCAGACACTGTTAAGACAATTTGTCTCAAGAGGCAGGTAGCATTATGAATATTACAGTTTAATACTTACTTAGGGGATATGTAATATAAAAAAAAAACATAGTTAAATTCTTATTAATGAGATTTGTAGCCTTATGAACTCTACAGTTTAGCAAAGATAAAAAGCTTTAATAGACTTCTGTGGATTAAATGCACTGTTATAAACAGTGCGTATTCAGTTTGTATAATGGCGTAAACCTAATGTTACTTTAGATTTGTGTCAACACCAGGACACAGACTTGAATCAGAAATCTTGATATTTTTGCATGTTTTAACCAACACCTCGTCCCTGCGGCTTCTCTCCATCTGCTCTCCTCTCTGCATGTTTGATGGCTTTCGTCGGCCTGTTTCAATAATCCTCAACATGTATGTTTAATGGCTTGGGCCTTGACAGGAAATGATCAGCAAATGAAAGGAGGCGGAGGGTTATTACGCTGCGCGGCGGCGTGTCAGGCCTTACCGACATTCGTTTTATTGTAACTCATTTCTGTGGCCGAAGTACGTTCCGGGATTTAATGTTTCCATTCCCTCAGTCCTGTTCTGCATGACAAATTGTTTTAATAAACATATAGCGGGTAATAATAAAGTAATAATAAGCCTAGCAGTCACCTTATATCACTGCAGTTAAATTCTCTCCTTCCACACGCCGGCGTTGCTTACAATGACAATTACAACGCCGAGCCGCTTCTTAGCGCCGGGCGAACACAATGGACAGATTTAATATAGTTTGTAAATATGATTAGTGAGCTGTCGTGTTATTGGAGTGGAGTATTTACATTTCTCGCAGGGGTTATTCAGTATACACCAGCCACATTAAATACAGAGGCCTCCCTATTTCCCCCTCTCCTCTATTTTTTTTTCTTTCTTCCTTTCTGCCTTCCTTTCTTTTCTCCTTACACACTCGCCTTCACGAGTTAATGAAAAAACGGGGCTGACCGTTAATATTCCACGGATCAATCACCATTTTTAATTTTGAGGATAAATGTGCAATTGTGTAATTCTCTAAAGGTTTCTCCCACCTACACTCTGTGTGTGTGTGTGTGTGTGTGTGTGTGTGTGTGTGTGTGTGTGTGTGTGTGTGTGTGTGTGTGTGTGTGTGTGTGTGTAAGTACGCAGATCCAGGTTGCTGTTATTGGAAATGAGAAAGAATGTGTTGGTGTAATGGCTGCTGGTTATTTACAGGGGTAATTTCATGCTACATTTCAATTATTGCCGAGATTTGTTTTAGCTCCTCAAGCTGTTGCTTCACCTGCAATCGACTGGCGAGAACAAATTTATAATCAGCCTCGTGTTTTATGTGTGTGTGTGTGTGTGTGTGTGTGTGTGTGTGTTTGTGTGTATGTGTGTGTACACATCCTTCACTTAAGTAGAAGTACAGCTACTCATGTTTTAAAATACTCTGGTAAAAGTTGAAGTACTGACTATACTTTTTTACTCAAGTTCAAGTAAAGACGTATGGGCTTTGACATGTACTAAAGTAAAAAGTAGCCATTTAATACAGATTATATATTTAGAGAATATTTGTTTTTTTTTTTGATTTCATTAAAAGACAGACATATAAATAAATAGACATTTTAAGCTTTCTATTCATATATTATTTATATCTGTGAGGCAAGAATTCACTGAGATTCGGGCTGATAGCGCACCCTGTATGGGTTTTTTTATTTAACAAAAGCACAGTTTTTTGTTGTTATTATGAGTGTATACAAATAAAAGTAGACCTTTTACAGATTCGAATGATGTATTGCTCTTATCTGTTCGATCAGAAAAAAACGGAGTAATTTAAGTTTGAGTGTTAATTGCCGGATTTGTGCATCATGGCGGATTTTGGTGCTTGATTTGAGACATCAATAAAAAACAAATGTTTAGTGATTAAAAAAAAATTTTGGTAGAGGTTATTATTTTTTTATATCTGAGTAAATAAAGGGCATCATGAATAAACATATGTTGTGTTGAAGGTTTTAATTTCACCTCTTTTATGTTTATTTATTTATTTTCTTATTTTTTTATTATTTATAATTTTTTATTAAAATACAAATTTCTCAAACAGAAATGAGCGCTTCATTAATCACGTGTTGAGAGAAATTAGAGCCGTTAAAATTAATTTGCGTTAACAGCCCTAATTAATATATTAATACAAAACGAATTTCTAATTTTGTTGCCTATTGAATGTATCCAAGCTGAACATTCGCGATACAGAACACAAGCAGAGAAAAGATGATGATCAGGTGATCAGGAATGTCTCAGTCATGTTTACATCAATAAGCAGGCATTTTTTTTGCACCAGCTGATTTCTGATTTGTGACGTGAGCACCAGTTTTGTGTAATTGCTGGTATATTATTAGAGGATCTTTGTTATATAACCTGATACACAGAAATACTCAGTCTGATACAGAATTCAGTTTATTGCAATTCCATACTCTATGACAAGAAATCATCAGAAAATTTACTAAAATGACACCACACTGACTATATGGACACTTGACCATAAGACTTGAAGGTCCTTTATAAACATCCTGTTCCACATATCGTCCCCATTTGCTGTTATAATAACCTCCACTCTTCTGGGACAATGTTTCACTAGATTTTGGAGTGTGCTTATAAAGTCAGGTACTGATGTAGGTGAGGAGGCCTGGGGTGCAGTCAGCGTTCAGTTAATCCCACAGGTGTTCAATAGGGTTGAGGTCAGATCTCTATAGCAGGCCACTCAAAATCTTTCACTCCAACCCATGGAGACTACCACATCCAAAGATTTGTGGGTAAAATTTGGTGGAAGAACCATATATGGCTAGAAGTCAGGTGTCCCAATACTTTTGTCCATATAGTTTTTTAATGCTGTCTATATATATTTATTTTAATATTTTGAAATCCTAATATAAGATATGGTAAGATATGTTTGTGCAATATATTAATGTAAATAAATATGCAGCATAATAATAAGTCTGAAGCACAATGCAGTCAAATAACTAACACAAATATTGATGGAATAATCCGGTGCAGTAGAGGCGCGGCACATTTCGTCTGTCTCTTCGCATCAATCTGTCTGATGATCTATTAGCACTGCATCAGGAAGATTAGATGCTGAAATCATTGCATTCTTCCACGTAGAAGGGGGGGGACGTGTTAAAGCGCACAGGTCATTAGAACATGTGTCTCTGCTGTTCCCGTGTTTAACTCACAGGTACTTGTAAAGGATTAATAGGATTTTGCTTGTGTATGCAAACGAGAGAGAGAGAGAGAGAGAGAGAGAGAGAGAGAGAGAGAGAGAGAGAGAGAGAGAGAGAGAGAGAGAGAGAGAGAGAGAAGGAGAAGATGGAACAGAAGCTGAGAGAAGAAGTGAAAGAGACAACAGAACATGAGAGAAAGACAGATAGACAGAAATTAAGTGAGAGAAAAAGAAACAGGAGGCTAGAGAGAAAGACAGACAAATAGAAAGACAGAATTTGAGAGAGAGTGAGAAACAATGAGTGAGATAAAAAGAGAAACAGACAGTGAAAGTGAGAGAGTGTGGGAGAGAGATTTTTGTGTTGTGTGAAAGATTATGATGGTCATTATGCCACATATGAAGAAAAAAACACAACAATAACATCAAGATGACATTCATGATCCATATTCTCATCTCCACTCTCATAAAGTCACTCGTCTATAAACTGATGCTCCTCGTGTGCACATATGAATATTTTGTGAAGTCGTATCTTCAAGTTCTGTCACATCGCTGGAGTAAATTTCCCTGCAGTGTAACAGAGAGACTTTTTTTTATTGAAGTAAAGGAGATCAGATCATCACAAGCCCCTCTGACACGACCACACTGAGCACTCGCTGTCCATCATGGCCTGAGCTGCACTCTCTAATTGTTGTCAAGAGTGGGCTGATCTCGTCTGCTTCTCTGTGTCTGTCTCTGGGTCTGAACACCATGAAAAGAAGACACACAGTTTACAAAAGAAGGGCGTTAACTAGAAAAACCATCACTGTGTCTTATTCCCCTATACCAAACACACATTACACCATCACTGCATCTTTCTCTCTCTCCTACACGAAACACAACATACACCATCACTGCGTCTTTCACTCTCTTGTACCAAACACACCACACCATCAATGCGTCTCTCTCTCTTTCCTATACCAAACACACCATCACTGCATTTTTCTCTCTCTAATATACCAAACACACCATCACTGCATTTTTCTCTCTCTAATATACCAAACACACCATCACTGCATTTCTCTCTCTCTAATATACCAAACACACCATCACTGCATTTTTCTCTCTCTAATATACCAAATACACCATCACTGCATTTTTCTCTATCTGCTATACCAAATACACCATCACTGCATTTTTCTCTCTCTGATATACCAAATACACCATCACTGCATTTTTCTCTATCTGCTATACCAAACACACCATCACTGCATTTTTCTCTCTCTGATATACCAAATACACCATCACTGCATTTTTCTCTATCTGCTATACCAAATACACCATCACTGCATTTTTCTCTCTCTAATATACCAAATACACCATCACTGCATTTTCTCTATCTGCTATACCAAACACACCATCACTGCATTTTTCTCTCTCTAATATACCAAATACACCATCACTGCATTTCTCTCTTTCTACTATACCAAATGCACCATCACTGCATTTTTCTCTATCTGCTATACCAAATACACCATCACTGCATTTTTCTCTCTCTAATATACCAAATGCACCATCACTGCATTTTTCTCTATCTGCTATACCACATACACCGTCACTGCATTTCTCTCTCTCTACTATACCAAATACACCATCACTGCATTTCTCTCTCTCTACTATACCAAATACAAAATCACTGTGTTTTTTTCTCTCTCATACCAAACACACAATACACTGTTACTGTGTCTTTCTTTCTTCTACACCAAACACACCATACACATTATACATCTTTATTTCACTCCAAACACACCATAAACCATCACCGTGTCTCCCCCTCTCTCTATTCTACACTTTATTTTTATTTCATATTTAATATTTCTTTTAATTTTGTTTTACTTTCTATTTTTCAAAATAAATATTGCTTCTTAAATCTTCTTCTTCTACCTTTTCTCTTTTCTATCCACATTTTCAGATTTTTTTTTTTTCAGCTCTGTGTTTCATTTTCTGGTGTTTTTAGTGTCTCGTTCAGTTCTGCCTCATTTCACATAATTAATCAGAAACTTTAAAAACAGACACTGAATGTTCTGGAAACATTTCCTGTTTGTTCTGTTTACTGAAGGAAAAGGAAAAGTTCAAAATGATGCTGAAGCTTTAGACTCTATTATGGTCCACCATGTTCCTGTTTATTACAGTAGTAGCTGAGGTTTAGTGAAGAAAGTGTGACATTTCTGATCTTTCTCACTCTCTCTCTTGCTCTCTCTCTCTCTCATAAACCGCAGTAGATGTGTCGTGTCTGTCAAAAGTTCCAGTTTCTCATTTGCTGCAATAATATTTGAGTTGGCAGCGTTTCTGTGCCTCCACTGGCGGACGGATCTAAAGGATGCATGACCTTTCAGAGTGGATTCATATTTGTGTAATTGCGTTTGGTTCTTGTTGCACTGCGTTAGAGCTCGTTACCAATTTTATTGCTTTTCCACCTCAATTTTAGACATCAGTTTATCAACCAGAGCATAAACATTTCCGCATCAGCTTCACAGGTCACAGGCCAGATTGAAGAGTGAAACCAATTCATGTTAAAATTATTTTGTAAATCTTTTGTGAAAAAAAAAAAGAAAAAGTAAAAAAATGACATTTATTGGATAATATTGCATAATATTCACAGCCTATGTTTTGTTGTTTTATTGCATTATTAATTATATAGTTTTGTATATTGAAATTTTTTCTGGTCATCTTAGTGATTTTTTTATTTTGTATGCCGTGTGTGTGTGTGTGTGTGTGTGTGTGTGTGTGTGTGTGTGTGTGTGTGTGTGTGTGTGTGTGTGTGTGAATATATACAGTGTTTAGACAACTCCAAACCTCTATGCTACAACCGCATCTGTGCCACCTACATCATCTCGAGCAGTTCAGAGTCAATATTTGTCTAATAACATGACAAACACATAAAAATGTAAATAAAATACAACCTATTTACCAGAGATGCCGACTCATAATTTGCACCGCTCCTCAGAGGCTGTAATTCAGTGGTACCGCTCATATTCACTGGTCTAGAAGTGGAGAACAAACCCTTTCCTGGGCTGAGACTAGCTAGCTAGCTGGTTGGCCAAACTCTTCTCACGATGTCTAGCTTTTCTTCAAAATGTATTTTTAAATATGTCCGTGACCAAATCAATTTCTCTTTCTACTTAGGCATAAAATAGTCTAACTTAGATGTATTCATGTGTGCAGGAAGATGTTTTGCCACACACGTTTTGCCAGTCAACTGTAACTGTAACTGTAACTAACAGATTCCCTCTGACCAACCAATCAGAGGACGGAAAAATGCTGATGCTATTCTGGGCCAGCTAGCTGGCTCTTCTTCCTATTATTATTTCGGCTGCTCCCATTAGGGGTCGCCACAGCGGATCATCCATCTCCATACCACCCTGTCTTCTACATCTGCCTCTTTCACACCAACTACCTGCATGTCCTCAGTCACCACATCCAAGAACCTCCTACTTGGCCTTCCTCTTTTCCTCCTTCCTGGTGGCTCCATCCTCAGCATTCTCCTACCAATATAACTCATGTCTCTCCTCTGCACATGTCCAAACCATCTCAATCTCGCATCCCTCAATTTGTCACCAAAACGCCATACATGCACTGTCCCTCTAATAAACTAATTTTTAATTTTGTCTATCCTCGTCACTCCCAACAAAAACCTTAACATCTTCAGCTCTGCTACCTCCAGCTCTGCTTCCTGCCTTTTACGCAATGCCACTGTCTCTAATCCATACAACATCGCAGGTCTCACCACAGTCCTATAAACTTTCCCTTTTATTCTTGCAGATACCCTTCTATAACAAATCACTCCTGTCACTCTTCTCCACCCACTCCACCCTGCCTGCACATTTTTTTACTTCCCTAACACACTCTCCATTACTTTGCACTGTTGACCCCAGGTACCTAAACTCTACCACCTTCTCCACCTCGTCTCTCTGTGACCGCACCACTCCACTGCCCTCCCTCTCATTTATGAACATGTACTCTGTCTTACTCCTACTGACTTTCATTCCCCTTCTCTCCAGCACATAGTTCCACCTCTCCAGGCTCTTTTCAACCTGCTCACTACTTTCACCACAAATCACAATATCATCCACAAACATCATAGTCCAGGGAGACTCCTGTCAGACCTTGTTCGTCAACCCGTCCATCACCACTACAAACAGGAAAGGGCTCAGGGCCGATCCTTGATGCAGTCCAACCTTCACCTTGAACCAGTCTGTCGTTCCAACTGCACACTTCACTGCTGTCACACTGTTCTCATACATGTCCTGCACCACCCTCACATACTTCTCTGACACACCTGACTTCCTCATACAATACCACAACTCCTCTCTTAGCACCCTGTCGTACACTTTCGCTAAATCCACAAATACACTATGCAATTTCTTCTGTCATTCTCTATACTTCTCCATCAACATTCTCAAAGCAAATAATGCGTCTGTGGTGCTCTTCCTCGGCATGAAAAAATACTGTTGCCCACAGATGTTCTCTCAGCCTGGCTTCCACTACTCTTTCCCATAATTCATGGTGTGACTGATCAAATAAATTCCCCTGTAGGTCCTGCAGGTCTGCACATCTCCCTTATTCTTAAAGATCAGTACCAGCACACTCCTTCTCTATTCCTCAGGCATCCTCTCACCTTCCAGAATCTTGTTAAACAATCTGGTTAAAAACTCCACTGCCATCTCTCCTAAACATCTCCATGCTTCTACCGGTAGGTAGGTCATCTGGTCCAACCGACTTTCCACTCTTCATTCCCTTAATCACTGCTCTCACTTCCTCCTTACTAATCCAATCCACTTCCTGCTTCACTAACTCGACATCTTCTAACCTTCTCTCTCTCTTATTCGCGCTCATCAGCTGTTTAAAATACTCCCTCCACCTTCTCAACACATTTTACTCATTAGTCAACAGATTTCCATCTCCATCTTTTATTGCTCTAACTTGCAGCGCATCCTTCCCAGCTCGGTCCCTCTGCCTGGCCAATCAGTGCAAATCCTTTTCTCCTTCCTTAGTGTTTAACCTCTCATACAGCTCCTCATATGCCTTTTCCTTGGATTTTGCTACATCCCTCTTTACCTGCTTCCGCATCACCTTGTACTCCTGCCTACTTTTCTCATCACCCTGTCAATCCCACTTCTGGTTTGCCAACCTCTTTCCCCTTATGCTCTCCTGCACTTCCTAATTCCATCACCATGTCTCTATGTCTTCCTTTCTATTTCCAGATGTCACAACAAGTACTCCAATCTCCTTCAGGTTGCATTTCCTACATAGAAAATAGTCCACCTGTCTGCACCTTCCTCCACTCTTATAGGTCACCCTATGATCCTCTTTCTTCTTAAAACACGTATTCACCACTGCAATTTCCATCCTTTTAACAAAATCTACCACCATCTGCCCTTCCACATTCCTCTCCTTAAGGCCATACCTACCCATAACCTTCTAATCACCTCTGTTCCCTTCACCTACATGTCCATTAAAGTCTGCAATAAATCACCAATCGTTCATTCCTAGTTACACCATCTACCACTTCATCTAATTCACTCCAGAATCTTTCCTTCTTCTCCATCTCACTGCCGACTTGTGGAGCATAGGCACTGATGACATTTATCATTATCCCTTCAACTTCCAGCTTCATGTTCATCACCCTATCAGAAACTCTCCTCACCTCCACTACACTCTTACTGTATTTTTCCTTCAGAATCACCGCTACACCATTTCTCTTTCCATCCACACCATGATAGAACAGTTTAAACCCGCCTCCAATGCTCCTGGCCTTACTCCCTTTCCACTTGGTCTCCTGAACACACAACAAATATACATTTCTCCTCTCCATCATATCAGCTACCTCTCTCCCTTTACCAGTCATAGTGCCAACATTTAATGTACCAACCCTAACCTCTACTCTCCTACACGTCTCCTTTTCCTGCCGTCTCTGTAGACGTCTTCCTCCTCTCCTTCTCCCCCTTCGGCCAACAGTAGCCCAATTTCCACTGGTACTCTGTTGGCTAACAATACCTGTGGCGGTCGTTGGTAACCCGGGCCTCAACCGATCCGGTATAAAGTTCTTATTAGTGACCCGCATATTCGATTTGGCACATGTTTTACGCTGGATGTCATTCCTAACGCAACCCTCCCCATTTTTCCGGGCTTGCGGCCGGCACTAAGAGTGCACTGGCTTGTGCCTCCCTAATGGCTGGGTTGCCAGCTAGCTGGCCCTGTAATGGGAATATGAAATCTAATCCCTCAACACCCAGCACGCTCGCTTCACCTGTTTTTCATCATCTCTCCCTTTTCTTAAAGCCCCCATTCACACTCACTCACCGTTCATTTTACAGAAGATCATTCCTGGACTACCTGTACAAAGGACTATACCAGTTTTCCGGTAATGTTACTTCCTGGCTTGTGTTTGTTCTCTGAAAGACTATTTATCTCATTTATAAGACTTCGGTTTCCATCCCTTGATCAATGCGTGATAGAAGAATGGACCGACCTATACACTACCTTGATGGATCCGCAACCCACTTTCATCTCGGATCCATCATTGAGCTCACCGCCTCCCTCCGGGATGCAACCCACCTCCAGCACCCCGATGGCTCTCCCGGCTTCATATTCCTGAGAAGTGGCAGAGTGCAATGGCTTCCTTCTGCTAATAAATCTCTGTATTGCGATGCAGCCACACAAGTTCCCCTCCGATCAATCCAATGTGGCGTTTCTCACTTTCCCACTCACTGGGAGGGTATTGGCCTAGGCGAGGGCAATATGGATCGCCAATTGCACCATAACCACATCCTAAGTGCTATTCATGAGGTATTCTGCACCGTCACTGCGGCCCTCACTACAGCGGATCAATTACCTATTCTACAGCAAGGGACTACAGGGGACTACCTGACGGATTACAGTCTCCGTTTCCACACCTTTGAGCCACCAGGAGCTGACCATCCAGACTATTCAGGAAAGACGTTTGGGGTGTGGCTAGGTGAAATACTGTGCTCAGGTGATCATCCTCCAAGTTGGCCTGTTCCATCGCGAGGAGATTCGGTTTCTCATTTTGGAGAACTCTAGAGTGAGCGTCATACTGGGACGAACCTGGCTGTCAATACACTCCCCCAAGTGCTCATTGGATCCCTTTGACATCCTCGAGTGGAGCCCCCAGTGCAAGGAGCAGTGTCTACAGGACCTACCCCATCCGCTCCCAAACCCGATCCCCATGGCAGCCAAACTCATTAAAGGAGCCATCAGCTCATCAGGGTTGAAAATTCCCTTGGAGTAGAAATCCTTTGCGGACGTGTTCAGTGAGCAGGCAGCGACATGCCTGCCCCCCCACCACCCTTGGGATTGCGCCATCGACCTGGTGCCAGGAGCCAAGCTGCCCAAGGTATGGGTTTACCCGCTGTCAGTTCCGGAGTGAGCAGCAATGTAGGATTACATCCAACAGGCCCACCGGCAGGGCTTCACCGCCTCTTCCTCTTCTCCCGCTGCCTCCAGCTTCTTAATGGAGAAGAAGGAAGGGGAACTCCAGCCCTGCAATGACTATCGGAATCTAAATGCTCAGATCGCTCGACTCCTGTACCCGCTCCCTCTGGTCCCAGCCGCCCTGGAAGACCTACGGAGTGCCCAGATCTTTACTAAACTAGATCTGCGCAGCACCTACAATCTAGTACGCATCCGCCAGGGGGACGAGTGGAAGACAGCCTTTATCACCCCTCTGGACACCCCCTCCTATGAATACTGTGTCATTGTGTACGACCTGTCCATCTCCCCTGTGGTGTTCCAGACTTTCATGAATGAGGTGTTCAGACCGTTCCTCCACTAATTCATGATTGTCTACATTGATGACATACTCATCTTCACAGTCATCACCGACCATAAGAACCTCCAGTACCTCCGAGAGGCCAAGCGTTCATCACCCATTATTCCTCCCAAGCTCATCCTATGCCCCATCATCTGGGAGTTGGAGGAGGAAATCCAGGCTGTGGCCCAGGAGGAACCTTCCCCAGCAGGGTGCCCGGAGGGAAGGACGTTTATCCTGGAGGCATGCTGGCAGACCTTGTTTAAATCCATTTATGAAACCCCCGGTTCTGATTACCCGGGGAGAAGACGTACTCTCCTCTGAGGAAATCGTGTCAGACCGGGGATCCCAGTTCACATCCCAGGTGTGGAAGGTGTTCTTTCAGCTTCTAGGGGAGAGCCACCCCTGGGGGTGGGGGGTAATGTCAGGGAACCAATGGCCACAATGCAATTTATGTGGCGAGGACACTAGTCCTTAGCCCTGTGTTTCCTGTGATTGTTGATTTATGTAGCACCAGGGTTCAGGAGGAACGTTGTTTCATTTCACTGTGTAATGCGTCAGCTATATATGGTTGAAATGACAATAAAAGCTTCTTGACTTCTTGACTTGATTCAGGCAGCAAACACAAGCCTCAAGATTAGTTCATAGAAAACAATGACTTGTATAAAGGCCAGTGTTTAGGGCAGCATTTAGAGCAGAACCCAAGGGATATACAGTCTTTAAGTGTAGAGGAAAAGCATCCGTCCAGTAGTCAACCACAACTTAATAGAGAACCATTAGCTGGATCTAGGATGAAAAATGGCAGCTGGATGACGATGAGCCCTTTTGGTCCCAGTCTTGCACTACTCTTCTCTCACAAGGAATCCTCTATACAACAAACAAACAACAAACATATTTGACCCTAACCCTTTCCTAAAGCATATTTTAAAAAAGGTACATACAAAGCTACAGCAGGTGCTTACTCACATTTGAGTATAATAACAATTGTTCCTCAAAACAGGGTACCAGCAAAGGACAGCAAACGAGAAGTCTTCCCATGTGCTTACCACACTACTTTCTGCCTGATACTCCTTCTAGGGTTCTAATGCTAAATGCTAATACTGTGTAATATTGATATACTATAAAATACAATGGTGATAGTGATAGTAGCACTATTTATTGTTATTTTTTTACCACTTTATCTGGCCCGAAAGAGTAAAATGTTTTCTTAATTCTCTGTGGGTTTCTTTTAATTTACAGCACTAACCTCTCAGCTCTTACGCTCATTTCATTGACGTGGGCCGTCCTGCTCTCTCGTGCCTCGTCCACAACACAAGTTTTAACTCTCATCTCTGCTAATGAATATTTTTGCTTATAGCAGCTGCTTCTCCTCTGAGATTCCTTTTAATTAATCATTTATAAATCTGTTAGTTTATTCAGCTCTGCCTTTGGCACCGGCTGCGTTGGGAAAGTGCGAATGATTAGTTACAGGAATGAACGCTACGCGCACACACACACACACACACACACACACACACACACACACACACACACACACACACACACACACTATCACCATGCCTTGTGTTTTGAACTGATTAGCGCCTCATGCAAAGCAGCGTTTTCATTTTACACAGCGCTTCGTTTTGCTTTCAAACACTGCTTCTGGACTGAATACATTTCAGCCCTGCGAGGAAGTGTTTAGCTAAAGAATGTCTCCATCTGTCCCATGCTCTAGGGCTCTAATGAGGGCTGTGATGTCACAAAACTAAATTAATTTACAATAATACACAAATCTTTGATATGATGTCATTTATACTAACAATGTGTAAGTGTATACACACTATATAGACAATAGTTTGTGGACATCTGACCATGTAATTTTTTTAACGTCCTATTTATATTTAGACTCCATTTGCTATTAGAATAACCTCCATTCGCTTTCAAAAGCTAGAGCTACGTCGAAACACTTTGGGAACGCGCCCAAGTGTTCACGATCTGAAATAATGTGTGTAATTAGTCAAGCATGTGAAGTTGGTTCTTGAGGAAGCCGACTGTGTTCACTGTGCTCGCACGTCTCTGTGCTCGGTCTGCTCCCGCTGGGCACTGTTCGCGGAGGGTGTCGTACTCTGTAAGCTCGTGGTTGAAAGGTTTTAGGAGAATAAGAAACAGACGGCGGTGTTCCAGCGGTACCTCCCACGCCATGAGGGATCCTGTGCAGTGCTCGGCCTTTAAGCCTTATGAGGTGACAGATCTGAAGACTGTCATCTTCAACAGAAAGGCTTCAAAGAAAAGGTAATGACACAGGACTTTCCGGGGAGCCGCACCACTTTATCCAGTGCCCACCCTGTCCCGCCCCCTCAGGGACCTGGTCCGTTAATCCTACCACCCTCTGTGCTTCAGGGCACGGCCACTCCTTGAACCGTCGCAGGGCGCTGCCCCGGCTCTAGGCACACTGGAGGTCAGTCTTGAGAGACTGACTGTTACCCTTGAGGCACTTTGTGGCAGCTTGGAAAGCTTTTCCAGATTTGTCCCAGTAGGTCCATTTCGGCTTATCACGCCCCTGTGGCCAGGCTATCTCTGGGCAGAGACCCGATTGAAACTTGTTTTCTTTGCGGCACCCGGTACGACCTATAGTGCCTGGGTGGGACCTGGCCATCGTTTTGGGGGCTCTGTCTAAGCCCCACTTCAAGCCTCCAGCCAAGGCATCTTGGAGGCATCTTTAAATCAAGACCGCGTTCTTGTTGGTCATCTGCTCTTGTTGATCATCTGTATGGGGTTACATCCCCAAGATGTGCCCTCGGTCGTCCCACGACCCTTAAGATTACAGGCATTCTATCCTTCACCGTTCCAGGCCCCAGACCAGAAGAAAATGAAACAGCTCTGTTGGAGAAGGACCGATCAGCTGCTCGTCTGCCATGGCCTCCCAAGAGAGGCCTACCTGCTCATAAGCAGATTCTGAGCAGGTGAATTGTTGATGCTATCACACCATCGTATGTGTCCTCTGGTCTCCCCACTCCCTTCGGGGTCAGAGCTCACTCCACCCGGAGTGTGGCTGCCTCAAAATCTTGGTCCTCTGGAGTTCCCCTTTAAGACATATGTAACGCTGTTCCACCCCGTTGACCTTTGTGCGGTTCTATAACCTAGACTGCAGTGCAACTCCTGGCCCCTCAGTCCTTCTCTAGCTGTGTTGACAGATACACACTAGGCAGGGACTGATTAGTCTGGCGTGATAGAAAACTTGTTCCCAAAGCGTTTCAACACAGCTCGAGTTCCTGAAAGGGAACATCTCTAGGTTACGTGTGTAACCCTAGTTCCCTGAGGGATTGAGACGCTGCGTCTCTATGCCACACCTCCGGCGTCCCTGCAGCGCTTCCTTCTCCCTTACAAAAGCTGCCGCTGCCCTCACTTATATGCGTTTTATACTCCTGGTCGTGACGTCACCTCATCGGTGAGGGCCAGCATAACATTTTTGACTGATTACACATATTATTTCAGAGCGTGAACACTCAGCCATGAGTTTAGCGTTTAGATTCAGCGTCTCATTCCCTCAGGGAACTAGGGTTACATACGTAACCTAGAGACGTTCTTCTTAGAAGATTCCAATAGAAGGTTCCACTAGATTTTAGAGTGTAATTGTGGAGATTTGTGTTCATTTAGCCAGAAGGAAGCGTGTTAGTAAAGTCAGGTACTGATGTAGGGTAAGGAGTCCTAGGGGAGCAGTCAGAATTCCAATTCATTGGAAGTTTTTCAACAGGGTTGAGGTTAGAGCTTTATAGCAGACCATTCAAGATCTTCCAGTCCAACTAATGTAAACCATATCTTAATATAACATAACATTAATTGCTATCGCATCCAAAGGCATCATATACAATTGCATGCCTCCTACATTGTTTGAACAGTTTGGGGAAGAACTACACAAGCTGGAAAAGTCAGGTGTCCGATATCTTTGTCCATAAAGTGTATAAACTGCAGACTAAGTTTCTCTGAATTGTTTGAACTCATCCTAGGTTTAAAACAGTGATGTCTGATTTTGTTGGGGCAGGGCTACACATGTGCTTAAATTTACTAAATATATTTTGCTTCTTTGTACCTCCACCAAAAGATTTAAGGAACGCCTTACCTATTCGCTAACTAAAAGTAGCTTACTTGGTTTTTCATAGTTAGCCGGAAATATTATTTAAATATTAAATTAATATTAAGTATTAAATAAATACATTTTCAATTGTATAGTCATTTCAATGATGGACATTTTCTTAAACCAGCTTTACAGAAAAGCAGTTATAACGCTGTATAAAAGAATGTGTCTATAAGTTTTTTTCCTAATAATTGTTCATTAATAAATGTTCATCATCAGTGAGTGAGCCAGTGGTAACTATGGCATGGAAAAACTCCCTGAGATGGCATGAGGAAGAAACATTTAGAGAAGGACCCGGACTCAAAAGGGAACCCATCCTCAACTGGGTGGCACGGAATGTCCATTCATTACAGATGTCGAGTGTGCGGTTCAGTGTGCTAAAATGCAAAACTGTTCCTGCAACCTGTGGTCCTAATCCAATAATAGTAGACTGTTGATATTAATTACATTCTAAGTCCAACCTCTTCTGCATCACATTGACCAGCATGGTCTTTTCTCTTTCTCTTGACATTAAAGACTGTACTTAGAGCAGATAGGTGGAATAGCTCAAATTGCCCTGATTTCTAATAAAATCATCACACATTTGGGAACACAGGACATTATAACTGCTTTAAATCACATTCAGTCACCTGCACTGGTTGTCTGAGCTTGCATGTTAAGCTGCCCATCTTTTACCTCGTTGCTCTCTGTGCGCCATGCAGCAGGTACATGAGACTTTAGAGAATGCCGGGTGAATATCGGGGGCTGAATTATGTAGCCGAGGCGGCGCACATCGCTTACTGATAACGCTGACAGAAAATAATCATCCGGACAGGAAAAGAGACTGGAGGAGAAATGGAGTGGGCTTCATATTCAGTAATTACATTCAACTGCAGTCAGCTAAGGAGGGGTGTGTGTGTGTGTTTGTGTATGTGTGTGTGTGTATGAGGGGGGGGGGGGGGGGGGGAGTGATTGGGGTCTTTGCATTGTCTACACAACAAGAACCAATCACTTGTATTAAAATGCATCTTAATTTCCTCTTTTTTCTAATAGCAAAGCGTGCATTAAAGCGCCACAGATGAGAAACGGAGATTCTGGCAAGCGCCCCACTGCCTTGTCTCCATTACCCACAATTCCTCACTTAGACACTGTGCTCATGTTTCTGTTATTGTTCTGAAGACATCATGTCTGCGCCTTGCTCCCTCCGAAGGTGACACTCAATTCTTGAGCTTTGAGTTCTGGATTGTGATTGGCTAGAAGGTGTTGATTCGTTCTGCCCAGTTTTATATTAATGTGCTCATTTCCACAAAAACAGTTCATAAAAAGCTCATTGTAAAAGATTATAATAATAACAAAAACATATGCTTGAACTTTAGATAGTATACTGAAGTTTTTCTGTAAGAAAAGATGTTTACTGGACATGTATGGAAGGAGTCTTCAGTGTCAGTGCTTTCTAACAGTCAGAACCCTATGTCTAAATTGCCTTTTGATGATTACATTTACGTCATTTGGCAGACGCTCTTATCCAGAGCGACTTATACTTATTTCATCCATACAATTGAGCAGCTATGGTGTAAGGGCCTTGCTCAGGGGCCCAGGAGTGGCAGATTGGTGTGGCTGGGATTTAAACTTATGACCTTTGGATCCAAAGTCCAATTCCTTAAACACTAAGGTACCACTTTCCTTGACTTTCCTGATTTAGTGTTATAACAGCATAAGAAAAATCAGGAGTGAAGAGTCTATCAGGCCTTATATACATCTTCACTTACATTACAAACACAGCCTGAATAATAAACAAGGAACCCTGAAAAAACCCTGGTAGAACACCTAAGTTATGTTGCTCCACAGGCATTATAATGGTCTGTAAGTGTTTAAATAACACTCTACTTCTTATTATTATTATGATGAGTGCAGACAGCCAGTGTTGCGATCTCTAGCTCTTTCTGTGGTTGTTTAGATCTGATGAATGTATTTGCACTGGCCGGTGACCCAGACTGTAAGAAATCTGATTCCTCGCTGTGTTTCAAACACTAACATCTCTCTGCTATTTTCTCTGGCAACCCACAGACAATATAATCCTCACAGCTGGCCCATAAATCTTACTTTAGCCCTTCAGGCCTTAAACAGTGTCGAGTGCTAGGAAAAGATATGAACTTTGCACTGCTGCTGCTTTCCAAAAGAAAGTCTTCGCATGGAACCGTTCCTCAGATCGGAATTCTGAGTCTGACAGCAGGGTATAATGCTGTAAGTTATTGCTTTAATTTTGATTTTCATTTCTCATAATTGCATTACGTTCAGCGCATCCACAGTGTGGTGGTCTGCAGGAAGAGTGGGTGGGGTGTGGGAGGGGAAGAATTTTGCTTTGAAAACCTTGCTGCAAAGCAACATTCTAGCACATCTGATGCTTTTCAAAAAGGAATTTCATCTGGGATTGTAAAGTGTGTGCCTCTAGATTGTGATGGAAAACGATCACAGGATTTGGTGTATAACTTTTTTAGATGAAAAACCTATATTTGGATAATCAGAAGCTGAGTCATTTTGATGTGATTTTTTAGCGACCAACATAATTCTCTTTATTTCGGACATTCATAATTTATGAATACAGGTTAAATTTCTGGATAAATATATAGCAATATATATTGTTTGTGCTCTTGTACTTTCTGAAGGAATGGAGGAGCCTTGGTCTGGTTTAAAACCTTCAGATGTACATCACAGAATAATATTACAGCCATTGGATATGATCAAAATAGTAGAAATTGTGGAAAACTAGGAGAACTAACAGTATTGCAGGTGCAGAAAATGCGGAAATAAAGCATAGCAGAAAAAAAGCTGGAGAAGAAAAATAATTATTTTCTGTTCAAACTATTTTTTTTGTCCCAAGTTTCACTTAACTATTTTATTTGATGTGTGTTTGTTTTAAGAATTCAGATAGGAAATAGTCAGGGAAACTATCTTGAACTACATTTGTCTTTATTTTTAACCAGATAACAACTAAATTACCTTTTTGTTTTATCTATAAATTGCACTATAAGTGTTGGGACACCAGACTTTTCACACACTGTTACCCATGAAGTTGGAGGCACACAATTGTATAGGATGTCTTTGGATTTAGTGAAATTAAATTTTCCCTTCACTTGAACTAGGAGACCCAAACACGTTCCAACTTGACAATGTCCTGTGCACAAAGTCAGCTCCATGAGGATATGGTTTACATGGTTTGGAGTGGAAGATCTTGAGAGGCCTGCTTTAGAGCTCTGACCTCAACCATACTGAAACCTTCAGGATGAATTGGACTGCTGACTGCACCCCAGGCCTCCTTACCCTACATCAGTACCTAACTTTACTTACAACATTGAGGTTGAATGAGCACCAATCTGCACAAGCACACTTCAAAATCTAATGTCACATGTCGCAAATAGAGACTAAATGTGGAATGGGATGTTCAGCAAGCACATACAAATCTCATGGATAAATGCCCATATATCATTTGGCAAAATAGTGCAAGAAATGTTCATGATTTCTTTGACATTTTGCACTAAGCATTGGATGTGTGATGAGTTACTGCAGTGGCAAGCTGTGCATTTCACACCTAGGCCTTCAGTGGTGTTCTACCTGAAACAATCCACCTCTTATTACCATCATTATGACACCATGGCTATAGAAACAGAGTATATCAGCAGCAGTATAACAGAATGCTGCATTACAGACAGGTATCTCATGCAGTGTGAATGAATTCATGCTATTACTAAAGCAGTAAAGCGAATGAACACAATTCAACAAGTCTCCTTTTACTGCAGTCACAGCTATGCTGCATGCATACATAATTTCTAGCAGAAGCATCAATATTAACCTCATAAAATGACCCCTGTGTTTTCATACCTTTTAGGTAGTACCTTTTTAGTTCTCTGAAACCCAGGGGGTTAGGGCTTTCCTGGGGATTTAAAATAAGAGCAAATCATGTGTTTTTGTGCAAATTGTACAAGAGCTTAACAACTGTTTTGAACTGTTTTGCTCGCAATGTTGTTTTTTGTGAAAAGTCTGACTTGAAAATGCCCTTGTAAGTATAGCTGAAAAAGAAAAATTTCTCCTCTGTCCTCCTAAGTTACTGTTACCAACATCCTCATTATTCCTCCTAATAACTAGGTTTTACACAACAACAATTTACTACTAATTACAATTTAATTTACTAAACATCAACACATTTATTGTTGTTATAATTACAGTTAATGTCTAACAATTTAGTTCCTGTTGTCACTTATGTTTGAGCAGCTCTAAACACTCAATTCCCATTCCAGCCTCTCTTTATCCTCTCCCTTGTAAAATAAAATTCAGTTTGTTATACAGGTTACTGTGAAACCTCAAAGAAGTGTAAACTCCTCTGTCCTGAAAATGTTGAAGAATCAAAACATACAGCAAAGCCATAAAGTAAACCTCATTATTACTTCACCACATGGCATTCAAGCATGTTCATATAAACCTGCACTGCTGCTGTTATAGAGAATTACTCAACACCTTCTGACCAATTAGAATGCAGGATTCAGCAGCAGGTTAATGCTAAGCTGTACTTTTTTGTGGACATTTTAAGAATCCATTTACAGGTCTACATAATAGTATGTACAGACAAATAGAGGATTGTGTTTTGGCTTGTGAGTTGCACATGGCACCTAATGATGATGTCACAGACAACTCAGTGACATCATCATGATGAATCTGGTAGCTCTGTATAAGACAATTAATTAAAGTGAAATGACTCAGTGGGTGAAGTGTTAAATAAGAAGCGGACTTTATCCAGCTGCCCACGTGCCAGAGCTGCAATTCAGACCGTGTGTCCGAACCTACACAGCAAAATGACTCGCTAATCTGTTTAGTTATTTGAAAGAAATTGGGTCGTCTGCCAGAGAAGGGGATTTTCTAGACTGTTGAGAGTGTGGAGTCGTCCGTTCCTGGCTCCTTGGTGTAATTACTCTGACTGAGCCATGGCCATGGGGCCTGTGTGCAGCGCTGCTTTTTAAACTGTAAATTATGAAGGATTAGCATTTATGAATTTTAAATCAGGGCTGCGGTAGGAGACACTAAAGCTGCTTAGTGATTGCAAACGCCAGCATTTGAGTGAGCCAGCCAGCTACGCTAAAAAAAGTGTGCACACTGCTGACTGCAGTTTTAAGTGAATTTGGAGGTGACATCTTAACATCTTAACATCAGACACGTCGTAGAATGAGCTTGTGAGAGGTGACATGACATGACGTGTTAGTTCTCTCTGTCTCATTCTGTCACTCTCTCTCTCTCTCTCTCTCTCTCTCTCTCTCTCTCTCTCTCTCTCTCTCTCTCTCTCTCTCCCTCTTTCTTTCTTTCTCTCAATCCATCATCGTCGAGTCTCCGCCGCTCACCGAAGTGTCATACTGAGCAGAATATCCGATGAGCGATTATGTTAATGTGTCAGCTGATCCATGCTAAATTATGCATCATGGATTAATGTGACACAAAATCATCAATTAGACACAGGATCAACATTTAAAAAGTGTGACGGCGTGCAATATTTCCCCTTTGACCGGACAAAAAAACAACACAAAGAACTCTTTTTATTCTTCAGATAAAAACAAGAGTGTCGTCTTTGCATTGATGCTTTTGATACATTCAAGGACGACCTTCTCTGTCCTTCTCGCCTTTTCTCAGCAGGATGTGTGAGACTAAGTGTTATAACACATTATTACAAAGGGTGTGCACTCTCACCTTTCTCAGGTCACACATACTAAGTTGTGTGTGCAGGACAGGGCGGGCCGTAACCTAAACCATTCACGTCGTCCGGATTGATTAACAATGTTGGGTTAGAGACGCACTACAAAATCCATACACAACTGGGTTTTGCACAATGATGTCAGCATTGTATGTTGTTATTACAAAGAAGACTACAATATATTCTGCAGAAGATACATTGTTAAGGATCAGCTAAAAGTGTCATTAATCTGAAGACTGGAAAATATGGTTCTCTAAATGGCCTAATAGTAGTCTAGAATTAAAAAGTGTTCCTGAAACTATAGCCCAGAAACTAAAATCAGTATTGGCTCCTTATCCAAAAATCCTGAGGTTGTAATAAGGTTATTCCCTTGGAAAGTATGTAGTTCCATCTTAATTATCATTGGGTATTAATTCTATTCTATTCGTATAGCACATTTAACAAAGGACATTGTCCAAAAGCAGCTTTACAGAAATGCATTGATTACAAAATATAAATTTTACATTTACAAATGAGTCCCTATACCTTTTATCACTAATGAGCAATCCAGTGCAATGATGGCAAGGAAAAACTCCCTGAGACAATATAGGAAAGTAACTTTAAGAATCTTTGAGAGGAATCCGACTCAAAAGGGAACCTTATCTGGGTGACACCAAATGTCCATTCATTATAGTTTCATCGTTGTTAAGGTTATCAGCTGTTCCCTAATTTACTTGTATGTTTGGTTTTTTTGTGTTGAAAGCTAGGATATCTGTTTAGTTCTAATATATAAATAGTAAATAATAATAAGTTTCACCCAGAGGATTTTTGAAAACACACAAATATTTTATAGTCCAAGACAGGAGCTTAGTTTTAGGAATGTGCTAAAGGCTAATGTTCATACCGTACTGTGAAATGATTTATGCTAAATAATAAACATATCATTTTATAAAGCCTGATAAAATCTCAGGGAATAAAAGTGAAAGGTTTGTAGAGGAAAAGAATCCATGGATCTTTCAGTAAAACCAGATGTTCCTGTACATCTACAACTCTGACATGAAGATGTTTTCTGCTTAACAACAGAGGTGAAGAAACTAACTTTCAGATTGCTCTGTAAAAAAAAATGTTTGAAAAGCAAGGAAAAAAAACACAGCAGAGAGAAAACTTGGGTGAATACATCAATTTGTTGTTAACATGAAAAAGTGTTTGTTTGCGAAGCTCGGCCTCCTAAAGGTTCCTTTCTTTGGCTTGGAGGCATAAATGGACATAACGTATTGATTTTCTTTCAGAGCGAATTGCATTGATTCCTGTGAGGACGACAGACACGTCCAGCTGGCAGTGTCCACTGGGACACGCCGAGGAGAGACGTTAGGGTCCGGCCGGTCTCCCAGCAGGCATCTGAGCCTCATTACTCAGAGCGGGGGGTTCTCTCGCACTCATCCACCCCCAAATTAAACAGAGAGCTTTTTAATTATTTATCGATACCACAACAGCCGCTGGATCAATCCATGTGAATGGTTTTTAAACATAATGGAATCTGTCGGGCCGATGGACTTGGGCAACATCGATCGCAAAATCTTAAGTGTTTTGATGTGAGTCTTAAGACACCCAATTATTTTTAATCAGACGGAGTTTACAGACTGCGATGGAGAGTAACACCGTCCCACCCACAAGTAACACTGACCCACTGACTTCTCTGATTTCAACATTTTAATAGCCATTAAAACAGCAAGCATTTATTTCTTACCACAAATCAACCCTGTGAACACTGAACTGTGCTCCTATATGTTTAAAAACTTTTTCTCCCAAGGACACTAAACTTACATTTATGAAACGTTTTACCCATTTTATACCTAATTATAAATACAAAAGCACAGATAAAGATTCTAATAAAAATAGCAAGTACAGTCTAATAATCTTGATGCACAGATTTTTGTTCTTATACATTATCATTTCCATAGCAAAAGCTCATTTGTACAGCACACGATTCACTGATCATAAACATCTTTAATCATTGGTATTGGTTATGTAACATATGAAGGAGTCTCCCGTGTAAGCACAGCCACAACAGTCAGAGGTAACGTCTTCAGGACAGGGGACTCTCAGGAGCTTACGCTTCTCTCTGGTTTATAACTGTTTGTAACTGCTATAACATAAGTGACAACAGAAACATTTTATAAAGCTGATTTGGAACAATATTAATTGTTTAAAGCCCTATACAAATAACATTTTATTGCTATTGATTGAAATAACGCCCACTCGTGATAACAGTCTTCCCTAAAGGCATTGGCCACTTTCAGCAGGATAATGCTCCCCACATATCCACACTACAACACAGGAATTCAGGAATAGCTTGAAGAACATGGCAAGAAGGTATTGACCAGGCCTCAAAAATTCCTCACAACCCCAACCTGATCGAGCGTCTGTGTAATACACTGGGCAAAGGTCTTGTGGAGTCGACATTTTGATGAGTCAGTACAGTTTTGGAAACACAAAAAGGAGCTGCAATATAGTAGTTGAGCTGTTTAAAAGTTATGGCTGATCAATGTGTTAGTAAGAATACTGCATTTTTAATTCTTCTAGAACTCATACTGGATGAAACTCTTATGAACAGTGTCCATTTTATTTTGTTTAATGCAAACCTTCTCATTGTAGATTAGTTCTGGTGTCCTTATTGTGTCCCAGAATGTACAATACAAAACCTAGTGAATGCAAACTTTCGCTCTACTGATGATTTTCTAAAAACATTGTGTGTGGAGCAGTGCATGTTTTTATTCCATCAGGAGTTATTAGTCTCACAATACAATCTAATTTCCGAGCACAATATTCAATTGCATCAGAATTCAGCATTCCAGGCGCCACACATAAAGGAGTGGATAGAGAAGAGGGTTTTAAATGAAATTCATTCCTAGAAATTGATTTTGATTGTTCAATATTTGGATATTAATGAAGAATCTATAAACATTTCTCTTATATATTCATCCATTCACCCCAAAACGGCGAGTAAACAATCGTTGGATCAGGAAAATGGCAAGAAGGAACAATCTGACATGATGGAGGAAATATAATGATATTTGACTTAATCTTTTCCCTTCTTCATGTGCCGGTGAAATTGGATTATTGGAAGCTGGGACTTATTTGTACGAGGTGTATTGCACCACAAAATAAATTCCCACCTTTTCAAATTTAAATCAGACCTAGGTGCTACACGTAATCTGGAGCCTACATATCCCAGAATAAATACATTATTGTGTTCCTTTTCTAAAAAAGAGGGAACATACGCCTCGGCAGCAATATTTCAGAAAAGTACTTAAAAAAAAAAAAAAAAAAAAAAAAAAAAGAATAATCTTGATTATTTTCCAAAAAGCATAAATAGTTTCATCCATATTCATTAGGATCAAGAAGGAGAAGGTAAATATGGTGTTGGAGTTTTTCTCTTTTACTTGACACCAGCTCCAATTCTGTTCACTAATCTTCTGTAATGGATTAAAGACGTTCGTTTGTTTGGAGTTTTTTTTTTCAGGGAAGTAACTAAAGTCTTCCTGAAATAATGTCAGCTTGTGAGATTTTGTGTGCATATGTAAGCAAGAGAGAGAGAGAGAGAGAGAGAGAGAGAGAGAGAGAGAGAGAGAGAGAGAGAGAGAGAGTGATGCATGTCTGATACAGAAACATTACTAAACTTGACAAACAAACCATTAATCACTATTACCTCAGTTCACTTCAGTTTAACAGTGCTGAATGTTATCAATTACATAATTAGTGAAGAATATACAGGGCAGTTAGATTAACATTAAACATTAAAGGCATATATAAACAGACAAGCAATCAAATAAATAAGCAAAAAATGTGAATGTATGCGTATGTGAACATGTACAGTATATATTTGTAAATGTATGGTGTTTTCAGGAGTCTCTCTCACATTCCAATATGTGCTTTGATGTGTGTGCTGCAGTGTTTCTTTCTCCTAGTAAGTGTATTTTCATCTGAAAATGTGTAGACATTTGGATTTTGTTATGTAATTTTATTTATTTATTTATTTTTTTTGTATTTGTATTTTTTGTACCAATTTTTTTCACAGTGAAAGAGGAAGTGCAGCACTGTCTCAACTTCACCGTACAAACTCTGAGCACACAGTCTCTGTTCTTTTGGCTGCCAGGTTCTCCTGTGTCTACTCTTCTTCATGACCAGACTGCATTTATTCAGCCTGCACCTAGTCAGGATCTGTTGTTACTTTTTGCACTATATGGACAAAGGTTTGTGGACACATGACCATGCTGTTTATGGACATCTTATTCCACATTATGTTCCTATTTGCTGTTATAATAACCTCCACTCTTCTGGGAAGAGGGTCCAGTAGATTTTGGAGAGTTCTTGCAGGGAGTTTCGCGAATTTAGCCACAAAAGCTTTAGTAAAGTTGATAAAGGAGTCCTGGGGTGCAGACAGCCTTATGATTCATCATAAAGGTGTTTAATAAGACTGAGGTCAGAGCTGCAAGCCACACAAGATCTTCCACTCCAACATATGAAAATCATATCTTCATGGAGTTGGCTTTGGGTGCAGGGACTCATTTGGATCTCCTAGTTCAAGTGAAGGAAAAATGTAATGTTACTGCACACAAAGACTCTTATACAACTCCTACAGAATTCCCAAAGAATCCTATACAATTGTGTGCCTTTATTTTTGTAGTAATATTCTGATATACTTTTGTTCATATACTGTTTCTCTGATGATGAAGAGGTTTTTGGCTCATTCGTATTCTCTGATCAGGGCCCGATAGCAATGTGATCTGGATGGGGCTTGTGTCTGACTGGCTCAATTCTCCAGATATGCTCATCGTATCTGTTCAGTAATTGGGTTAACTCTGATTAGACTTTGGTGAGCGGGTCTGGTCTGAGACTGTTGTGTGCTAGGGGTAAGTAAGTCTCAGGACCAGCCAGCAGAAAGGACTTTTTTAGGCTGAGTTAATGGGTTTTCAGTCCTTCATATTAGATTGTTTGCTTGATTTAAGATTTAAATTTTTTGGTTCTCATTTTGTGTATGTGTAATCAATGAGAATCAGCATAATTCTGCCCTTTTTGCATTGTTGTTTTGTTGCTGTTTTTCTTTGAACCTTTAGGATTTTTATAGATTTGCTTTCTTGATAAAGATAAAGAGCTCTTCTTTCTTTTCTCTTTGTGCATTCCCTTTCTGATCAAAGCTTCCTAAAGGAACTAATTGTCAGTCCTTGGTAGTTGTATTGTAAAAAGTAGTCCAGGGTGGTGATTCCCAGAGTGAAAGGTCACCTGTTTTTCTGAAAGCTGAAAAACTCTTTTGCTGCCTCTGTTTGTCTCACAGAGGCAGCAGATTGTTTCAGTAACAGTAACTCATTGACATAAAAAAAATAATTAAATAATGTGCTACATAGCTTCAAATGTTATTTAAAAGTCTATAAAACATGACTATATTTTTGCTTTGTGTTTTCATTGCGCATGTTCGGCTGTGATATCCTTGATCAGTAGTATGATAATTTGAAAAAAAATCTGAGACTTACCCAGAATGCTTTGTGTGCCCAGCAAGGCCTGTGTCACAGCTGCCTTGGTAGTTGTTGGGGACTAATATACAGTAGCTGTATCTCCAGTCTTAAAAATGAGAGGATATAAGCCTAAATCCCCATGGTCTAGAAAACAGCAGGCTTGAAGAACCTAGTTGAACAGTTTTACTAAACTGTCTGCATTTCATTTCAAAAGTTGTGTATGTTATTATTTCCGTCCTGAGACTGTCAGGGCAATACGACTCCTGTATTCCTGAATGCATCAGACTATTCTGTCATTGTTTTTAATTGTTTAATTTAATTACAAAACTTTTAATATTTTGTGAGATAAATTGTTAAGATTCCAAAAGGATTTCAGTATTGTTGGTAATTGTAGTGGTGTTTGGTTGTCTTTGTCTGTCTATCTGTCGGTCTGTCTTTGATTGCCTCATTTCTTGTATATTTAGCACCAAATATTTCAGTGGACTTGACTCAGGATTGTGTGCAGAGTGTAATGTGCTGAGCATTTTACTAAAATCTGAAAAAATTGATAAAATTTGAAAGTGAAGAGAGTTGCTAATGATTCAGTTCCTCAGAGTTTCTCCATTAAACCTTCTTCCACATTCAAGACACCTCACATAAAGTGAAATTATGTTTCAAAAAATGTACATAACAGAACCTACATCACAGACCTTTTTGCAGCCACACCTTGATATGCAGGAATAAAACAATTACCTTTTCGGGTGTTTAAACTTTTTCTTTTGACATTTTGTTCAGAAGAGAATTTCTACAAAAATAATGAAATAATAAATAAAAAAAATAATGAAAAAAACCTTATGTCAAAAAAAAAATAATTAAAACTGGGGGAAAATATTTTGACATGAAAAGAAAGTAAGGAAGCACAACTAAATCCTCCAGTTGCAATGCCTCATTAAAAATGACTTTTTTTGGGGGGGAAAGTGAACGAGAGGCAGAGGTGCGCTCGTTCGTGTTATTTTTAAAGGTAGAGTGATGTCTCCGTGGGATTCATTAATGTGTGTCTCCGCTCGCTTTCGCTGTACTCTTACCCGGGTTAGCACAACCTCCTCAAATTACATCTAATTGGACAATTACTCAAACTCGGGAAACCTCCGCACCGTGAGCCAACGAGGCCCCTAATAAACACCTTGTCTTCTCAATAAAAACAAGGAAGTCATTTACCTGACCCAAGAGGCACAATTTTTATCTGTGCTAAATTTATTTCCAAAATAATTGCGGCACGCAGCGTGAAGGAGAATATTAAAAAGGCGGCTGAGCAAAGGAAGAGTAATATGGGCCGACCGCAGGCCTGCTCTGTAGCCCAGTCTCCTGGGAGGAAGCTCATTTGTTCTGTAGATAGGCGCATCACACACACACACACACACACACACACACACACACACACACACACACACACACACACACACGTAACTGTAATATTATTGTTGTCATGGCATAATGAAATAATTACTGGTTTCACATAAACAATTCTCCTTTCTCTCACACAAACACACACATACACACACTTCTGCCTCGACCATCCACCCACACAAAATAAAACTATTCTATAGTGAGGACTGTTAATGTCCATGTGTTGTAATAAAGGCTTGAGAACTGCAATAATTCTGAACTAGCTGCCATTTCTTTGCAATTAGCATCACGGTCTATGAGCTAAATGTCAACAAATGCCGTCTTTTCCCAGAATTCAGTGTTTTAGCATAGAGCAAAATTATGCCAAAGGAGATTTTCACTACAGGGTTTAAAGTAAGTGTTATGCAGTGCTTGATTAGAGTCTAAACAGCAATAGATCAGTGCAGCGTTTAATCTGAAAACACTTCCAGACAGCAGAGAATCGATATCCGCACTTCCATTCAGTTTTGCGCTCAGCCGCACATCATTCTGTCACCGAATCTGAAACCGAAACTAATTCATAGTCTGCTACAAAGTCAGGTGTCATGGCAGGTTTTGTCACAACACGATTTAATCTTACAAATAATCAGTGCTATTTGACCTCAGAGTTGATGAGACGGGCTTTATGATGGCTAGCGGATCTGTAATAAGAGTTTCTAAACGATAAATATGTACTTGTACGCAGTTGTCATGAAGTTCTAATGGTATATTGTAGCCTTGTGTCTGTCATCCTTTAGTGTGTTTCACCATAAACATTGCACAGTAAAGCCAGTTTATATAGTCATGATTATGGAAATCAGTACTGGTGCACACTCCTGAACCCTGAACCCTGAGCACTGGCATCAGCTAAGAGAGGAACAGAGATAGGAACAGAAAGAAGAACAGAGAGAAACAAAGGGATAAACAGAAAGAGGAACAAAAAGGGGGAATAAGCAACAGACAGAGAGGAACAAAAAGGAATAGAAAGGAGAACAAATAAATAACAAGAAAGAATGAAAAGAGGAACAGACAGAAGAGCAAAAAAGGAACAAAAATATAACAGCAAAAAAAAGTTGAAAAAGCAGAAAATGGAACAGAAAAAAACAAAAAAAAATGGAACAGAAAATGGAACCGACAAAGAAACAAACAAAAAAACTAAATAAAGAAAAGAACAGAAAAAGAATAGAAACCAAAAGAGAAACAGAACAAAAAAGAACAGCAAAAGAGGAATAGAAAATGAACAGAACAAAAAATCATAGAAAGAACATAAAAGACAAAAAAATGACACAGAAGAAACAGAAAAAAAACAAAAAAACAAAAACAAATGGAACAGAAACAAATGGGAAAATAGGAAAAATAAAAAAAGAGTGAGGAACAGTAAGAGCAGAAAGAAAAGAAATGAACAGGAAAAGTAAAAGAAAGATTAAACAGAACAAACAATTAACAAAAATGGGCAAGAAAGAAAGAAAGAAAGAAAAAGAAAGAAAGAAAGAAAGAAAGAAAGAAAGAAAGAAAGAAAGAAAGAAAGATAACAGAGGAAAAGACAGAGAAACAGAATGAGGAACAGAAAGTGGGGGGGCATCTGTACTTTGTATATAAACAACACACATCTGTAGTTTATCATCTGTTTGCTGCTTTGCTCACAAAACACCACAGAAGTGCAGAAATGTTGAAGGAAACACGTTGCAAACAATCTCCTCACCAGCTTCATACCATCGATCCTTTTCTCCCCATTACATCCCTCTCAGCCAGTGCTCCACCTCACTGAGGTGATTATGAAAGTTGTAAGAAGCTGTTGGAAATGAAAGCAGAACCTTCTTCATTCCTGAATGAGTAATAAAAGACAGGAGGAAGGGAAAACTCAATGGCATTAAAACGGTTTCCTGTGGTATTGCTGTTCTTGGTGTTTCTATTCCACCATCTGAGTAGTGCAATTGGGGCATCTCTCACACACACACACACACACACACACACACACACACACACACACACACACACACACAAAATATATATATATATATATATATATATATACAAGGACGATTCTCTAATAATCTCCAGCCCACTGGCTAATGATAGCAGCTGTGAGGCAGGCATGCACCACTTCCAAGCTGATTTAAGTTTAACGAGCCTCTCCACCACCGCATCGATTCAAATCTATATTTGTCAGAACGCTCTCGAAGCATATATTAAATGGATAAGGACTCCGGATCCTCTGCAGAAGGCATTTAACATGAAGCAGCATCACATTTGTCGAGCAATGAGAGAGTATCGTTCTCAATTGAATGACCAGTGAGGGTTCTCCATGTTCTCCCCATGGGTCCTTCCATTAGTGACAGGTTGTTCATGAACTATTCATTCATATAAGACTCGGAACTTGCATATTATCTCTTATAGAGATTCATTCATTTAGCATTGGCCATTCATGTGTGAAACATTATTCGTTTGTCTTGTGAATAAAAAGAAAGAAAATAACTCAAACCAGAAAAGAGACTCATTACAAAATAAATTCATCACTCAGCTGAGCGGAGAATAAATCAATTCAGTTTCTCAACCTTCGCCCATGACTTTATCATTTTTTCCGTCTTTCAAATATGAACAAAATTTTGTGTAAGTATTTGAATTAGAAATTTTGTGTTATTGGTATATGAAATTGATTTTTAAATGAAAGGAATTTGATAAAGATTTGCTCATTTTGCTAAACACAATTCAACAATCTAAGTCAGTAAAATATCTCCTACGATAGTAGTGATCTATGTTTTTCAAACACTTCCATCCGTTCACCAAATAAACCTGTTTTATCGTTAAAGCAGGTCTCCTCATCCTTGTCTCCTTATCCTAAACCTAATCTGGCAACCCGGTTTAGAACATAGACTATGTGAATTTTGCTTGAATTATCCCCCACTATCAACATTTTGTAAAAAAAAAAAAAAAGTCTATTCTCTCTTTGGAAAACTGTCTCGTAATTGTTCAGCGCAGAAACACTTTGGCAAGAAGAAATCATTTTGCTAATCCTTGATTTAAAAAATGTGATGATTCACGACACAACTGATTAACATAATGAATGAATACAGAATAGACACCTGTGTGCATGTGTGTGTGTGTGTGTGTGTGTGTGTGTGTGTGTGTGTGTGTGTGTGTGTGTGTGTGTGTGTGTGTGTATGTGTGTGTGTGTGTGTGTGTGTGTGTGTGTGTGCATATGTGTGTGTGTGTGTGTGTGCATATATGTGTGTGTGTGTGTGTGTGTGTGTGTGTGTGTGTGTGTGTGTGTGTGTGTGTGTGTGTGTGTGTGTGTGTGTGTGTGTATAAAGTATAATGACTGCGATTAGATGAGGTGGATTTACTGCTACTGTTCATTATCTTTCTATAACAAAGTGCATAAAGTGTTTATAACAGTCTTAAAATATCAAAACATCAGAGTAATATGGAATTTGTAAAAATTCTATTTTATTTGTTGAATTTGTAGTAAAATTTAACTGTTAGATTACCAAAATATCTGCATGCGATATACGCTATCGTGATGTGTATCAGTATTATGAAAACAAAATGCAGTCATAACACACGGTATATCACATGGCATGGCACATTTATGGTACATTTTCTGCAGTTTATAAATTCAGTTTTTTTTGAAAGATTTAGACAGCAGACAGAGGCTCATAGCAGGTCCTTTCCCATCCATCTTTTTCTTTTAGTTAGGGAAGTCTGTAAAATAAGGAAGCTCATGTACATTCTCAAATGTTTTCAGAGCAAGAGCTAAATGTGAATGTAAAGAGACAGAGAACTGTATTTGTTGTGGATTTTGATATTTGGGAAACTAAATCAGAGTGAAGAAATCACTTCTCCATTAAAATTTCCTTCATGAAATTCATTTGTCAAGAGAAAGATTTCAGACAGAAAGGTCAGAGCTTGTGGGAAAAGGGAGGTTTTAGTAAAACTAAATATGTGTTGAAGTGCTGCTTTGAATAATTTACTTGCGATAAACGTGAGAAAGTCTGCAATTTACTACATGTTTGTAATGAAATTCAGAGTTTTTTCTGAGATTTAAACTAAACTGTTCATGGAAACACTGGTGCATTTTTTCTTCGGTTTAACAACATCCTACATTACCCACAATGCATTTATGGATGTCAGTGAAATAAAGAAGCGCAGGAATGTTTTCAAATGCTCTCAGAGCGAGATCTACTTGAGAGCGTAAAGAGACAGAGAGCCGAATGAGTGATGTGGATTTTGCTAGTTATGAAACTAAACTGAAAGAAATATTCACTGAGTTCTCCATGATATTTTTGGTTTAAATGTCACAACTCTGGGTTAATGATCAGAAGGTTGTAAGTTTATGTCCCAGCACCAAACTCCCACTTTTGGGCCCTTGAGAAAGTATTTTTAAAATCTTTTTTTTCCAGGGGTGCTGTACCATGGCTGACCTGTACTCTGCCTATAGTTTCAAACGGGCTGGGAAAAGAATGTCACTGCGCTTAAATGTACTGTTTGTGTGACATATAAAGGGTGTGTTCATGTTTTTATTTTTATATAATTTATATTTTTGACATTAAAATTTAACAGAACGGTAAGGGTTAGAGGCTCAAGTGATGATGAGGATGGCAAAGATTAAGATAAAGAATGTAAGAATGTGGCAGTGTGTGTGTGTGTGTGTGTGTGTGTGTGTGTGTGTGTGTGTGTGTGTGTGTGTGTGTGTGTGTATGCATGCGTATTGAGGTAAATGACCTGCAGCTCGGCTCAGATAAGACCTCAATTAATCTGTTCTGAATTGCAGTTGTGTTAAAAAAAAAAAAAAGATAATTACTAAATCACCAGGCTACATCGCTTTGATAGATTTTTTTTTTCCTTTTTTTTGTCGTAGAGTGTTAGCGCCGTGCAAAAGGAGGAAGAAATGAGATGGATTAAATAGTGGCCCCCTTTTCAGATAGATTACAACTGCTTTTAAAATAACGGCGAGAGCAATTTCATCAGGCTGCGCAATCCGAGAACCCACTGACAGCCTCGACGCGATTCAAATTGAACTCTCTTCATTTTAATAAACCCTTACACACAGACACACACACAGACACACACACAGACACACACACAGACACACACACACACACACACACACACACACACACACACACACACACACACACACACACACACACACACACACACACACACTTCATCTTAAAAAGAGAAGTAAGAGCTTTGGAATTATTCCATAAAAATGGCCAAACAATTAGATACTTGATGGAATTCCAGTACTAGATTTAATATTTTGTGAGAAGTTCGTTAAATTATTTAGTTAGTTAGTTAGTTAGTTAGTTAGTTAGTTAGTTAGTTAGTTAGTTAGTTAGTTAGTTAGTTAGTTAGTTAGTTAGTTAGTTAGCTAGCTTGATTAAACATGAGGACAGTGATGTGATGTACCACAATGACATGTATAATTTTATATGTGGTGTTTGGCTTAAAGCAATCACAACGCATGGTTTTCTGTGCTGCTGATTCTGTTGTATGTGTATGTGTGTGTGTGTGTGTGTGTGTGTGTGTGTGTGTGTGTGTGTGTGTGTGTGTGTGTGTGTGTGTGTGTGTGTGTGTGTGTGTAATGATGAGGTTTTGCAGGAGGAGTTGAATTTGAAGCGAGCGCTCTGGGACAGGGTGCTTTTACTTTGAAGCCTGTTGGAGTTAGAGCAGTGTCACTGTGAGGCTCATTAAAGGCATCCATTCCAGTAAACATTTCAGTATAACCCTTGCAACACAATCTCACACACACACACACACACACACACACACACACACACACACACACACACACACACACACACACACACACACAAACACACACAGTAACACCCCTCATTGCTTTAAACAGCACCCAGTTGTAGTTGTAGGGAAACACACAATTCTGCACTTTGTCTATTTTTTTATTTATGCTCTGGTGTGTTTTTCTCCAAAGAGCTAAAGAGCTTTTGCATGTTCTAAGTTTGTCTAATGCACAGGCCTATTTACTGATCTTTACCCCATTTTCCTTTTTTGGACGTTATATGGGACACCATGCTGAGCTGCCACTTCGAGATAATTGACGATGTATAAAATATCTGATTCCCCCTGCAGAAAAGTGGGAGCGCTGTAACTCAATTAATTTCCCTTTATATCTGGATCAGGGACAGAAACGTGGCACAAAAGAGTATTTGTCATTTCCAAAGCAGCTCTTGAAGTCTCTCCAGTAGGAGGCAATCAAAGGCGTTTTTTGGAATTATCATGGGTTTGGATCTGGAGTGTAAGTCGCGGTAAAGCACGCCAATTTGCCGATATCTCGGCCGTGCCGTGAGCGTTGCTGTCATCGCTCTCAGAAAAATGAAGGAATAACAGAACATATCTGAAAGTTAATACGGAGCAGGTGTGTATTTATAGAGCTGATAAAGTGCAGTGATGTGTGATGTTGTCTCGGTGCGATTTGATTACAAAAATAAAATGTTTCCTTCGCAGAGTTACACAAAATATTCAGCTGTCAAGAGGAAGAATTCAGACAGAAAGGTCAAAGGAAGTGGGGAAAAAGGAGGTTTTAATAACAATGAATATATGTTGAAGTACAGCTTTGAATTAGTCACATAAATGTCAATTTAATACATTTTTGCAATCAAAGTCGTTTTTTTTCTAAGATTAAAACTTCATTCATAAAGACACTGGTGCATTTTTAATTTGGTTTAAAAACATTCTACATTACCCACAATGCAGAATTTCACTCTTACGAGATGCAGCAACGCTTTAGTACTTTTGTCCAGCTCTCTTAATTGCTTATTTGTAACATTCACACTAAACACTGTCACCATCAACACCATCAACACCGTCGCCACCATCTTCACCACACTACCATCACCACCAACAACACAGTCATCATCAACACCAATACCATTAACACCATAATTTATATCATTATTTCCATTGCCATTTCCACCACCATAAATACCATCACCACTATTAACACCATCACCATCAAAAACACCTTCATCAACAACACGATCAATTAACACCACCACAATTACAACCAATAACACCATTATCACCATCACCACCATTGCTTCCATAATCATCATCACCATCACCACCAAAAACACCATCGACCCCATCACCATCTGGGTAGCAACAAATGTACATTCATTATAGTTCCATCTAGAGGTTATTAAATGATAGAGACTCATGTGTAAAACTGTTCAGTGCAATTGCAGCTTAAAGCCATTGTAGCAAACTGTTCATATTAATTATAGTTCAAATCCATCTTCATGGTTCGTGAGTTTAACCCCTCCATAATAACATTGTGTATCTTTAGGCTGTTAATGTGGAGCTATCCTCAGCAGCAGCAAATGGTTTTATATTGAAGAGAACTCCATCCAGGAGTAGGGCATCAGGATGAATCTGGCAGGTCTGGCATAACTAACAGGGAAAGCCAGAAGGTAACACAGACATTAGGAAGCTCTTGTATATTCTATATGAAAACCTGCCACTTTACTGTCAACAAACCCGAGTAAATGCATTAAAGTCACCATCTCCACCACCATCTCCACTACCATTACTACTGAAATCATTGCATTCTGTTTTTATTTACATTTAATGCAGTGTCCAATCTTATTTAAAATTGGGATTATAAAAGATTTGAAAATGAATGAATCATTTATAAATGATCCATCACTAGAGTGTGGGTTATTTTCCATGGTTTTTCAAACTTTTTTTCTTTCTTTTAGTCTCTCTCTCTCTCTCTCTCTCTCTCTCTCTCTCTCTCTCTCTCTCTCTCTCTCTCTCTCTCTCTCTTTCTCTCTCTCTCTCACTCTCTCTCTCTTTCTCTCTCTCTCTCTCTTTCTTTCTCTCTCTCTCTCTCTTTCTATCTCTATTTTTTTATCACTCTCTCCCTCTCTTTGTTCTGTCTCAACCTGTCAGCAAAACACGTGTAAAACTAACGAGCTCGCGTGTTGGCTGTCTCCAAAAAAGGCCCGAGGCGAGACGCAAGACGACAGAGACAAACAGTGAGGTGGTTAAGAGAACCACAGCACTCGCTTTCGTCTCAATGTGATTTGATTCCACTGATTGTCTGCGTTGTGCTCATGTGAAGGAGCGAGCGAATGTTCAGGCAAGCCTATTGGAGATCCTGATGAAATCCCCTTCTGTGGTTCAGTGACAGATAAAACGCAGCACAGCACGATGAGATCTGGAGTTCTGGACCAGAACGATGGCAGAACAAGAGAAATCTGAGTTGATTTTTGTCTTTTTGTTTTTCATCTCAAGATGATAGATTTCAAACTGCAAGGTTGCAAATATAATCAGGTGTACACTACTGGATATAAAGTAAGATTATTTGTTTTAGGATTTATATTATTTTGCATAAAGTCCTACAGTATATGTTTTGATTGTAAGAAGCAGAAAACAAAAAAGACGAGAAGAGTGCTTTCCTTCAGGCTGAATATTTCAGGAGCTTTTTCTTTATGTCTTCACTCCGGTAATGTTTTTCCTCTGTTCTGCAGTAAATGCAGCGTAAATGTCCACCTGTTTACAGCCTGGGTCAATCTCGCATTTAAAGCGGGCGTAATAACGGATGTTGGCTGTAATTTATCCTGCGCCTGCATTATTGATGCTGTTCTTCAGTCACTGAACTACTGAGAGGTTAAACACAGTATTTTGGTTTTCATCATAGATACCTTTAACCTTATCCTTGGATTGTTTTTGACTCTCTTATAGTTTTAATGAATAGCTAAATATTTATTCTGTGATTCTCCAATCAGGCCTTGATGCAGAAGGAAAGAGGGATGTAAAGAGAAGAAGTGAAAGAGACTGTGGGGAGAAGAGGAAATTAGATCATTTACTGCTTGGATGCAGAAGAGCGAAATTCCTTTACAGCAAATTTACGCATAAAAAGGTGAATAATGAGAGAGAGAGACAGAGAGAGAGAGAAAGAAAGAAAGAAAGAAAGAAAGAAAGAAAGAAAGAAAGAAAGAAAGAAAGAAAGAAAGAAAGAAAGAAAGAAAGAAAGAAAAGAAAGAAAGAAAGAAAGAAAGAAAGAAAGAGAGAGAGATACAAAGACAGACAAAAAGAAACAAGACAGTTGGTATGTCTCCATAGACTCTACCCATTCCACATCTTCATGGACGTTAATCACTCCACACACTCCATACCTCTATAGATTCCCCCTCACCCCACCCATTACACACCTATATGGACTCCGTCCTTCCTATTCACTCCATCCACTCCACATTTCCACTGGACTCCATCCACTTGACTGACCAGATCCACACCTTCATCTACTCTGTTCACTCAACTTACTCCAAACCTCCATAGATTCCACCCATTCCCCACATTCCAAAACCTTATTATTGTATCCCACAGGATTCCAGTTCTGATGCACACTGTTACTCTAAACCAGACATGCTGTGAATAAAAAAAACATCCAGTCTCATCAGGGATGTACTGTATGTCAGAATGTATCTCCACCAGCAGCTCTTTTTCTCGTTATAGTCCAGTCTCAGGCTGCTGCTCTGCAGATCCGTCAGGATGTAGACGACTGGCTTCATGTGAACAGGACAAATTGCACAATGTGAGGAACGGACTCCTCTCTGCCACGGAGCCATGGAGGCATCACAGAGGTGGAAAATGACAATTCCCTCAAAAGGTCATATTCGACGGCCGCACCCAGTGATACAGCTCACGGCCAATCTGACAATCTTAATTCAAATCGTGACATTCAACCCCACCTAAAAACGCAAGCGGCTTCATCTCTCCAGGTCGGAAAAGCAGGATGACCTTTAGAGCTTTGGGGAACTTCACAGAGTTTTAACACATGCTAATAAGCAGGTTTCATTAACGAGGGGCATTATAACCGTGCAATAGTTTGTGCACCTTTTGCGTGTTGGGTTTTCATTACAGTTTTTTACGATTGTTTACACACTAAAATTAAAATTTCCACACAATTAGCAAAATTTTACTCCAATGAGCAAAACACCTCCACAGATTTGCACAACATTACACACAATGTCTGCTTCACCCTTTTTTGCAAAACATTACACACAGTGATTTGTAAAACTCTACACACATTTTCACACCTTAGACACAGATAAGGATTGTGAGGTTACTTCCTTGTAATTACAAAGCACCGGATTGCCAATTACCACACTAATGAACGAATTGGATAAACACATCTACCAGGTGTGGAAGCACACGTGCTAATTTGAAAACGCAGCACTCAGGTGTGCTATAAAAGGCAGCAGGTGAGTTCACCTGTCTTCAACAAAAATGGAAGGAGTTAGAAGAAGAAGAAGAGTGAGAATGAGAGGGGGAGCTCAAAGAGGAGATGAAGGCGGTAGAGGAAGAGGAGAAGGAGGTAGAGGAAGAGGCATAGGTAGAGGAGAAGGAGGTAGAGGAAGAGGAGAAGGAGGCATAGGTAGAGGAGAAGGAGGTAGAGGAAGAGGCATAGGTAGAGGAGAAGAAGGTAGAGGAAGAGGCATAGGTAGAGGAGAAAAAGGTAGAGGAAGAGGCATAGGTAGAGGAGAAGAAGGTAGAGGAAGAGGAGAAGGAGGTAGAGGAAGACACCTAGGTAGAGGAAGAGGTAGAGAAGGACTTGAAGAGGTGATAGAACCTGAACAAAGAAGACGAGGACCAAATTTGACTCGAGAAATCCGTGCAACACTTATTGACCATGTTATCAACCATGGACTGACACTGATGGAAGCTGGACAAAGAGTTCAACCAAATCTCAGCAGAAATACTGTTGCGTCAGTAATTCGGACACTTAATCGAGAAAACAGGTAAGCTAACCACACAGTATACATTGAAACTGAAGCTTGTATAATCAATATTGTTTACTGTGACATTTGACAGTAGGCTGCATATATATATATATATATATATATATATATATATATATATATATATATATATATATATATATATATATATATATTTATTTATTTATTTTTATCTTTTTTTTTTCTTACATAGGATTGAGGGTCGAGGACACCAAGGTGGAAGGGGCCCTATGTTTAGTCGTGCACAAGAGGCCGCCATTGTGAACATGGTTTTGGCCAATAATTGTATCAGGCTACGAGAAATCCAAGCCAATATCATCAATGATGACAATATTTTCAATAACATCCAACGAGTCTCTCTGTCAACATTAGGTCGAATCCTAAAGAAAAATCAAATATACATGAAGCAACTGTATTTGACAGAAGCAATTTGACAGAAATTCAGAGAGAGTGAAACATCTGCGCAATGAGTATGTGGAGGTATGCATTGTTCATCTGACTATGGTGTGGTATCATGCACTGCTCATAATGTTCTGTCACAAAAAAAATACTGTGCTATAGATATTGAATAGCATTCTATTTTCTTTAATGTGTTTCAGAGAGTCTTGCAAATGGATGCTGCTGAAATGTAACATGAATTTATATATGTGGATGAGGCTGGATTTAACCTTGCAAAAACAAGAAGAAGAGGGAGAAATGTAATTGGGCACAGGGCAATCACCAATGTGCCAGGGCAGCGAGGGCGTAACATCACCCTTAGCGCTGCTATCACACAAAATGGGGTCCTCCACCACCATGCAAATCTGGGACCCTATAATGCAAATCTGATACTTGCATTTCTTGACCGATTGCATGAGATTGTCACAGATTTACACCAAGTGGACCAGATGCGGTACAGTGTCGTTTGGGACAATGTCTCATTTCATCGGGCTGCTCTGGTCCAGAACTGGTTCCATGATCACCCTGATTTTGAAGTTTTATACCTTCCCCCATACTCCCTCTTCCTGAATCCTATAGAATAATTTTTTTCAGCGTGGCGGTGGAAGGTATATGACCTGCGGCCTTATGACCGTTTGCCCCTCATTCAGGCCATGGAACAGGCATGTGATCTTATTGAAGCAGCTTCAGTGCAGGGGTGGATTCGTCACACAAGGCGATTCTTCCAACGGTGCCTTGCCAATGAAGACATAGCCTGTGATGTGGATGAAATCTTATGGCCTGATCCAGCCAGACGGAGAGACAGATAGTTACAGTATTCTTGTTGCTTTTACAGTAGTTTTCTTTCATTTCTGTTTACTTTTACTTTACTATTCTTCAGAGTCAAAGTGTATGTACTGTAATTCATGCAGTGATTTTTATTTGTCTATAGATTTTATTTGTTTACAGTAATTGATATCATTGTTGGTTGATTACTGTAACTGATTATGGTAAGAAATACTGTAAGTATTGAAATAAATTCTTGAAATATTCAGTCTGCAGCATCAAGTGTTGTGGAGTGCTTGGTAAGGTTATAGTAGGCCTACAGTATTTGTCTACATTCTCCTTATATCTCAAAACAAATCATGAATAATGTTGTGAGTTTCTCACTATTTTTTTGTCACCTAAATTATCTCTTACATACAGTAAGAATGTCTGGCCAAAAATCTATTATTATTTTTTTTTTTTACAAATGTGTTTTTTATTTATCACAGCAGTGTGAAACTGGCTGCAATAGTGTATGATCATTGATGACTGTGTTGGTTAAATGAAAACAAATAGCATTTTCACAAATATGTGTATATGTTTTGACTGAAGTGTGTATGTTTTGACTGAAGTGTGTCATTTTGCAAACAATCTAGGAATTTTGCTAATTGATTGTGGTGTTTGGATAATTGTGATTATATTTTGACAAAAAGAACTCTGTTTTCAAAATTGCGTGTAAACAATTGAAAAAAACTGTAATATTCCGTCATTTTATATCATTTTTACTAATGTTAAGGTATTTAAAAAAATCTGAAGATGATGATAACTACTCAATGAGATATTTTGCATGTTATTATGCTTAATATAGTTATAAAGAAAAGTAACTTGCAGTAAAATGTGCAACATAAACACCACAATATGGCTGTTCCAAATAATATCAATAATGTTCAAAGTAGCTTTAAAACACAGAGTAGTGTTTTTTTAGACCAAAATTGAGGAGAGATGGTGCACTGATCACCATGGTAGGAGGATCAGAGGGACAGATTTGGCAACACATCGCTCTGTCCACTGCACAGCTCAGTGCTCAGATTAATAGAGAAGATAGACGTGTGAGAGCAGTGAGTCATCAGTGTGATTGTGTGTGGTCTGGAACAGTTTTGTGTGTGTGTGTGTGTGTGTGTGTGTGTGTGTGTGTGTGTGTGTGTGTGTGTGTGTGTGTGTGTGTGAGGGTGTTGGTGCAAGTCTCTTATGCTGACAAAATGTAAAGCCGTATACAGTATCAATAATCCTAATAAAAAACTGCAGTGTCACGTCTCTGTTTGAATCAGTTTGAATCCAAGGAACGCTAATTTCTTAGTGCCGATTAAACAACATTCAAGAAGAGATGACGACTAAATAAACAAAATAAAGCAGACGTAAAGTTGTATTTAGGTGTGTACAGTGTCACAGAAAAAAATGGGTCAATGTAAAAAAGTCTTGTTAAAATAGAATATATTTTAGTTTTAATACATTCATTTAAATAAAACAACATGTACTTTGAAAACTTTAAATTTTAATATACTATATAAAGATTTGACTTTTAAGAGTAAAGTTTTAAAAAGAAATACATTTAATTCCCTTTTTTGAAAATGTCAGTTTACAAAAGAATACGTTTTTTTTTAAGTGATTCAACAGAAAAATAAGTCAAACTTTAAAAATGAGGCAAATAAAAATGTAACTTAAAAAAAGTAGACTACTTTAAGTAAAACATCAGTTACATAAAAAAAATGTTATTACATTTTTTTTTCAATAAAAAGTGGTCTGTTACTATGATATGTTTTATGCAAAATGCTAAACATGCCTTGTAGTAGTATTAGTATGGGAGTAATGCTGAAATGGCAGCAAAAACGACAGCAAACATGGCTGCCTTCAGCTCCATGATCTAGTGTTTTCAGTATAAATATTATTTGAATAAGGTACAATGCGTTAATTGGCTTTAGTGTTTGAAGTGAATGCTGAGTGTAAACTGCAGTCATTAAACACAAAAATAATCTACTTAGTCCATTGACCCTTATATATTTATTTAGCGTCATAGTGTAATTATAATTTATTTGTTTAATTGTTTTTATCAACAAAACATTTTATCAATTAAATTGTAATTGAATTGTATTCATTTAATTGTACAGCTAAAATCAACATCAGTTTTAATATTAAAATCAACATCAGAAGACGCTGCCTGGTTTGTGCTTGTACCGCTACATACAGATGGTGGTGAATTTTATCGTTGAAGCATGAAGTCCTATAACATTGGAGCATGATTCCCAGGTCTCTGAAAAATATCACTTCTAATGTGACTGTCTTTGAAGTCTGTTATATTATGTCTTATCTCTGATTGGACTGTTATGTTTGAAAATCCGAATTCAGCACAGGTGTTTAGTCAGAGGACGACTCCTTCAGCAAAGGAAATAACCACAAACTGAAGCCTCACACTGATACTGGTGTGATCATCAGTAAAAACTACGTCAGTCACATCATCCTGTCACACAGGTTAAGTGGCCTGGACTCTTCATGACCTTCCTGATCTCAAACCTCTTTCAGACTTGTCTATGCCAAGCTCGACTTTCTCCTGAGCCGCTCAGCTGGAGGTTTAAACTTATCAACTCGCCGCAGGTCAGCGGTACTCTCCCGGCTGTTTAGCAAGGTCACGCCGTAATGAGCTGCAACTACTTTATTTGGCACGCTGAAGCTCTGAGGGATTAATTGTCCCTGCTCTGTCTCGTCTACCATCGGAGGCCCCTTTGTCAAAATGATCCATAGCCTGTGTCCCTCAGGCCCCACGCTTTCATTATTAAGGTGCTCTCCAATCGATCAGAGCATTTTAACATTGTGCCCTGTAACTTTTATCAATCCTTATTATCTAATGACCAATAGTGGCCTGTTTAAGAGGGAAGGTCCTATCTGCCACAGTCACACAGCTCATGCATTTTTAATCGACCCTGATCTTTACATTAGGAGCTGAATATGCAGACAGCAACCTCTGTCTCTTCACCTCTGTGTGAGTCTGAAGAGAAGGTAAAAGAATCCCGGAGCATCCAAAGAGGTGAAGTGACACTGCGATATACAAATCCTTAAAGCTGTATAACAAGCAAAGGAAAGTGATAGTTTTTTTTTTTTTTTCCAAAAAAAAGTAACACATCACAGAAAGCCATTCTGTCAGAAAATATTTCATGGGCAAATGGTGTGCAAAGTCGTAATTTAAGACCTGGATCGCTCTCGCTGTGACGCAACAAAAAGCAAGGCTGACAAACAGCTGGTGAGTGGGCAATTATGGCTGACAGAAAGCACTCTGAATCTGCATTAAGCCAAATTCATTTGACAGTTATTCAATACGGTTCTATAACATAGCCGGATTCTATGGTGCGAGTGCAGCAAAGTGCAGGGAAAAAAAAGTATTTTTAATAATGCATCTTTAAATGGAACACGAGTCCTTCTCTAAGAGGGTTTAATTCGAGTTAGACCTTTGAGTGTGAATGTCATTTTTAATGACTGACTGACTGGATGCAGTAAAATGTTGCTCTAGACATCTGTACAGTGGGTGGCGCTGTGCAAAATAAACAGTTATACTCTTAGAATGACAACCATTATCACTTAAGTACTTGATTGCTCTCTCACTCACTCACCCTCTCTCACTCTCTCTCTCTCTCTCTCTCTCTCTCTCTCTCTCTCTCACTCACCCTCTCTCTCTCTCTCTCTCTCTCTCTCTCTCTCTCTCTCTCTCTCTCTCTCTCTCTCTCTCTCTCTCTCTCTCTCTCTCTCTCTCTCTCTCTCTCTCTCTCTCTCTCTCTCTCTCTCTCTCGTTCTCTGTAGTGTGGCTGTTTGTCATCAGTTGGAGAGAGATGATTAGCATCAAAAGCAGAATCTGATGCTCTGGTCTGAGCTAAGAGATACTTTAAAGTGAGTGTTTGTTTTGTGACTGATCATATTCTGTAGAATAAATTAATGGAGAAAATGAGAGTGAGCGTGTAAGTTTATTTATTTAGTTTAGTTATTGGTTGATTGTTTGAAGGAAGCAATGCATTTTGGGAAGTGGAGCATAACATTGAGATGACAAAGCAAGAAAGAGGTTTTTGTTGTGTTTAGTTTTGTGTTTCTGATTAATCTGTAATTTGTTCATTAAATATTTATAATGCTGTAATGCTGAACTTTATAACCTCTTACTAAACATCATGAAATAAGTGGATGGTTCTAATACACACACATACTTAAAAACACTAGAGTGTTGTCTTTCCTGTCTTTCTCTTGCTGTGTGTTCAGGCTTAAGTCTCATTTGTGAGTGGGTTCAAGGCTGTTGTCCAACAACACTAATTATCTCCAAAGTGATTACGTTTCTCTAAGGAACCTGTCCAAACACTGAAAGTGTATGAGAAATTTTCTGTTGTTTGGTCTAAAGGTTGTCATAATTTAAGTGTTAAAAGAAAATTGCTTGTAATTTAATTTTAGCATTGCTCTGAAATGGTGTTTATAAAATAGAATTTGCAGTGAGGTGAAAAATAATCAACATCATCATCATTACTGCCGTTGTGATGAACAGGTACAGGAGTCTGAACGACTTTTGTGCATTTAGTTCTTCTCAGATTTTAGATTTGCTCTTGCTGGAGTTCATTTGTGTGTACATGTTTTATGTCAGTTTTTAATGTCATTTTTGTAATTAGGTTTCTGATTTTTTTTTTGTACCTCTGTCTACATTTATAAACTTCAACCAGCCAGAAATTATCTAGTGCAAATGATCAGAACACAGCTAAGCTACATTCAGCCATGCCCAAAAAAACCCATTAATGGTAACGCTGACAGGAAGCAAACTGACAAAATGCTGACTTAATGGTGAAAAAGGTCCTCGCAAAACAGTGGGTGTTAAATCTTCTAGTAATGTAGCTCAGCCACTGTGTTACAATGCACCAATACTTTGGAAGCCTGAATGTTTAGGGTTTTTTTGTTTTTTTTGCATTAATTAATTTGTCTCACATTGATAAATAATGTGTAATTTATATATAAAAAAATCACAGCAATGTATTAATAGTTATAAATGATTTTGAAGATGATCACACAAGGTTTATGTTAGCGAGTTTTAAATGTCATATTCAATTTTATTTCTATAGCACTTTTAAAAATGGACATGGTCTCAAAGCAGCTTTATAGAATGCAAGAACGAAAAGAAAAGAAATGTACTTATACTTAAATGTATGTGTATTAATCCACGATGAGCAAGCCTGGGGGCAACTGTGACAGGGAAAAAAACTCCCTTAGATGGTATGAGGAAGAAACCTTAAGTGGAACCGAACTGAAAAAGGAAACTCCTTCTCATTTGGGTGACGCCAAGAGTGTAAGTATAAACTGGGAAAACATCCTTTCTACAGACTTATAGATGTATATGCACAGGCTGGGTTTTCATGGACACCATCTTTTTTTGTAAACAGTTCTGAGAATTATTTAAAACCAATGGTTGAAAAGATTAAAAAGATTTGATTCTAATAAATGATGAATTTAGCTAGTAATGTGTAAATCAGACAAATTAAAAAGTGCTGTATTTGTGTATTCATCCAGCATCTTGCTCTTGAAAGTTCTTTCACTGTGGATGTATAAACAATCTCCGGTTCCAGCTTGGATTGTACTTTCATCCTTTAATGCTGTGATTGATTTCCTCTACTCGATTATTTTGTCCCTTTCGAACCTCATCTGTTCGTGTGCATGTGTTACAGTAGATTAGAAGTACGCTGGTTGGAATTCAGAAAGAGAACTGCTATAAACTCTAACACAGGCTTCAGCTCTGATCACTGATGGCAAAAAAAATCCTAGGAGCTTAACAGCAACTTAAATAGCAACCGTCACCACCGTTCGCTGTTCTGGTTTAATAAACGCTGACCTTTATTACTGTGGTAAGAGGATTGTGACCATCTGACAAGAAGCTCGCAACACTATGCAGAAGCACACAGTAATTATAGGCCAAATATAAAATATGGTTCAAAGAATGTCTTAACTTAGAATGGTACTGTACGTTTACTTTCCTTTAATGACTTAGCATGCTTACATTAGCTTTGACAGGCAGGCATTTGCTTTTATCTTCAGACATTTTTATCGGTAAATGGAAGTAGTTTCCCAATTCAGGGTGCAATCTGGCTGGCATATTCGGTTCCTACACAAACCCGTATTCATTCCTTTACATATGCTGTTACCATGGCAACCACCATCACTTGTTAACCAATATTAGCAAAAAGAATCACTTGACAGCTTAGCATTTAGGGTTTGTAGGAACTGAATTGCTCTGTGTGTTTTTATATATATTTAAATTTATAGTGTGTATGTTTATCATTCAGTGAACAAGGTAATTAACTTTAATCAGTGCTTAATAAGACAAGTCTTTTAAATAAACTGATCTTACTCGTTCACTTTCCTGTACAGACTCATATTTCACATTCACTTAAGACCTGTCTGTGTAAAACACTGCTTTGACATTTGTAAAAAAGAATCTGATTGGTTGTAGCTACTTAAAGAGCACACCTCTTACTAAATGAGACTTGGTGACTGGAATGATTAAAAATTTTCCTGCTATAGTTTATCCTGCGTGTGTTAGGGTAGAGGTCGGGGATTTAAGAGGGAGGGGTTATTTGAGGAAATGTAGGTGGACGTACTAGAGAGCAGGTTTGGGTGTTGATTTATATCCACACTCAGGTCTCATGTGGGTGTGAAGATTTTGATCATTGTGGTTATGTGTTTGTGTTTATGGTGAATATAGTGAGTGTGACAGCAGCAAGTGTGTGACAGCAGCGAGTATGTGACAGTCTCCCCTACAGGCCTCATCACACACACTAACACAGGTCTCGTTTGTTCTCAACTCTCAGCATGAATTCGAGACACTTCACTTCATTCACAGTCACTTCACGCGTATCTAGCCTTTGAAACGCAGCATGGCACAATTCACCACAATTTTATACAAAAACCATACAATCTGGGGTCTGCGTTTTGTCATTTGCTTTTGTTGACAAGAATGCTTGTAGGTCATTTGTAATTTCACGTCTCCAGAATTATTATAATATACAGTATATTATAATCTTAGAATTGTACCAAATTTGTACTCGGATATGAGGGTGCCAAAAAATTTGAAACAAAATATTTTAGAGTTGGAGTTAAGTATATTATAACATTCTGCAGATTAAATAAGGTAAAAGCTCCACTGCGGTTCTCTGCATTGTTGTTGTTTCTCTCTTGCACGTCTCTCGCCTGATTTGACTAATTGCACCAGGTGTTAATGTGCGTGCATGTGTGTGTGTGTGTGGGTGTGGGTGTGTGTGTGTATGTGTGTGTTCTGACAGAACAAAGCCCACCAGGCTGCAGTGTGTGAATGTATCTTCGAGCTCCATGGTAAATTTTACAGTGAGTGGGTGTACACTCTCAACTCTTTCTCTGCAAGGGGTCGAACTTCTTCCTGTCCCCCCACCTGCCACCTCTCACCCCCCTCCACCCCCCTCTCTCTGAATGCCCCAACTTTGTGATCTGCATGTCCGGGCCCACCTGTTCCACGCTCATTACTGTCAGCGCTGTGGTTAATAAATATCCAGGTGGAGACAGCTTCCCACTTGCGTCTCTTCATCTGTGGAGTTCTGCCTTCTCAAACACATACAAACACAAATACACACACAAACACACACACACACACACACACACACACACACACACACACACACACATGGCCGTCTCCTCGCTGTGGACCGACCTGACAGCAGCCATGATTACACCGTAAGCACAATCGTTTTTCACCCCCTGCCCAAACACTGACAATGCACTCCATCTTTTACACACACACATACACAAAATACACAAACCACACACACACTCACACAGAGTACAGATACTGTAACAACAACAAAGGCTATGGTTAAAAGTAATGATTTTTTAAGAGCAATTAATACCTAAAAAATCTAATAATAATAATAATAATAATAATTGATAATAATAGTAAAATTTGATCAGGGCGACACAGACAGGATAGCAGTATTGAGAAAGAACAGAGTGACAGATCTGGAAATGACTGAGGGGACATAGACAAGACGGCAAGTCTTAAATGGTGGAGGAGACACAATTAGTACAACAGGTCTGGGAATGACAGAGGACACAGACAGAACAACAGGTCTGGGAATGACTGAGAGGCCCAAACAGGACGACGGGTCTGGAAATAACAGAAAAAACACAGACCGTACAAAGATTCTGGGAATGATGGAGAGGACACAGACAGTATGGCAGGTCTAAGAATAACGGAGAGGACACAGACAGAACGACATGTCTGGGAATGTCGGAGAGGACACAGACAGAATGACAGGTCTGGGAATGTCAGAAAGGACACAGACACTTGATTCCGGAGAAGAAATCAGACTCTGAGGGCTGAGACACAGCAATTGAGTTTGATAGCGATGTCATTATGAGAGGAGGGCATGTGGAGGTCTTGATAGTCAGGGGTGTGTGTGTGTGTGTGTGTGTGTGTGTGTGTGTGTGTGTGTGTGTGTGTGTGTGTGTGTGTGTGTTTCACCTTCTCCAGGCAATGATGTAACAGTACTGAGAACACTGACTGGCCTGTCTGCTTACAAACACCGTTCATTCCTTTCATTCACACATCACCTACGATTAATACTAACTCACACTGTGTGTTTGTGTGTGTGTGTGTGTGTGTGTGTGTGTGTGTGTGTGTGTGTGTGTGTGTGTGTGTGTGTGTGTGTGTGTGTGTGTGTGTGTGGTTAAAAACTTGATGCCTACTCTATAAAGAAGACAACCACAATGGCAGAATTGTACTAAGGACAATTATATGTACTGATATTCAGACCTTAAAATAATTTATAGACCCTTCTTTGTAGGTTTAATCATTTATTAATTAATTCATTTTCATTCAATCTTGGCCACAATTCTGTGTTATTCATTAATACTCATTTTTCTTAATGTTTTATTTAATTTTATGGTTATTTCATTTCTGAATTATTTAATTGTAACATTTCTAGTGCATAATTATTTTCTCCAGTTCTTCTGTTCTTCACATTAAAAAATATATATATTTAGCTTTTAGAAAAACACTTTGAGCTACATTTAAATTTATGAAATTATTATTTCTAGAATAACAATTCCAGATGTTTGTATTCCAGAAGTTCCCCATTGGCCTATTTGTAGACTTGTATCAGTCACTTTTATCCACCTCTGTCTCCTCGTCCTCCACAGATGTCCGAGTTAAAGTTGTTCTGATGTCCTTCATATACGCTTATGAAGGACATCAAAACAACTTTGTGTATCTAAAATCGTCACGTCTGCCTCAACTATCGCTTTGTTTTCTGCAAGTTTTCATTTTACCTCTATGAAAACACAACTTTTCTGCTAAAAGGAATCCAGGGCATTGCTCTCTGTCAGGAAATCCACAAACAGGACGAGTTAAAAACTCAAAGTAGCTCTAATCTGCACAGACGTGTCAGTGTGAAACAGCCTTCCTAAATCCCTCATGAATCCTCTCATACACACAGTTCTCCTCCCCTTCTTTTTCTGATCTTCATGTCCCAGAATGCCGATGATGGGAGGTGCACTATCAGAACCTGAAAACCTGAGAACCTCGGAAGAGCTGAGGAACATCTCTTCAAACAACAAAGGCGTCTCATCTCAACAGATGTTATGAATATTATAAAAGGCCGTCTGTCTCTCAGTCACCACACAAACACTATATGAATTCATTAGAGCTGAGTGCAGGTAAGTAAATTAATAATGTATAGAAGAAGCTAATTAAACCTGTTTATTTCTGTTATCATATGCTGCCCTCCTCCTCCTCCTCTTCCTCCTCCTCACTTGACACCATGAATCATTAAGTGGCTGCTAAATTGGTCTCTGGGGCCGGCGTGTTGGAGAAGAGGGCAGTCAGCGGCTGTCTCTGCTCGTAGGCATGTGCTCGGACGACGGCCCGTGATCCTCCTGGCATCATGCTGAGAGGCGAGCGGCCGGAGGAGCAGCAGCAGCCGAGCGCTTGACAGGGGCCGGCCGTCGTGGCCTCGCCTGCGCTCTGATTAATGAGGGCGTTTGAAAGACAATTAGCCAGAGCAGATTCGCCTTCAGCCTCCTTATCAATCAGAGAGTTTTTAATCCAAACAGGAGCACCTTCTGTCGCCAAACGGCTGCATTCAGAGTGGGAGGGGGCATTTACTTTAACAATCCTGCAAACAACACACAAACTTTTCAGCACTTTCAGACCGGAGTTTGGCTACAACTCATAACCTTGAAACGCTAGTCTAGTGCACAAAAGCAGCAGTTGTGTTTTATTGATGTGATAAACACACCATCTTGTTAACTGACAATGCTTCACAATAGGAAAAAAAATAAGGTATCTACAGCTGATAAAACACCACCACATATGATTAATAATGAATTTTACTGATTGACAAAATATAAGTATAGATTACACTAAAAGGGATTTATTCCTAATAAAATTGCAACACAAACTCACATCATCATCAGTTCAGAAACTCAGATATTCCCTTGTGAAAACTTTTCTAAAAGTTTTCAATAATTCCAGAGATGCTTCTCTTTTTATTCTAAACTTTACCTGTGATTTTACCTTCCTGGGATTGAGGGGTGAAGGAATAAACAATGAACCCATGAAAGCTAATTCTACTCTGATATTCTGATTGTGTTTTATGTTTTAAAATGGCTGAGATTTTTGCCTACATAGGAGGAGCTGTATTTTTTAATCATTTTCTGATTATCATTAGAGTTTTTCCTCTCCTTTTTATTACAGCACGAACCCTTTGGTAAAATCCAGTTAGCCAATGTTAGCTGTATATGTGCTTAACGCTAGCTAAGTGGAACACATACTGTTTGGTGTTAATCCCCAAGGTATTGCACTTTTGCTGCTTGATTTTGAGCGATAACTGATACAATGTTGAAATGCTCCAGTGTTCTTGCACGAAGGCGCGTGAAGGTCGTCAGGTCTTTTTTATTTTAAAGCTAGAAGCAGGTAGAGTAAAGAAGTGTGTGTATTGATCTGATGGTCGTGTAGATGAAACGAGAGAGATGGTGAGAAGAAACAAACACCCGAGGTTGAACATACCTCTGGGAGGGGAATCGATACGACTGAGTACCACCGTAATCTTCTTCGCTTGTGCTCGTCTCCACCGAACGGAGCACAAACACATGCTGCTTTATTCTCACACACGTTCAGATACAGCTCGGAACACTGGATCCATACATCGAGCTGCAAACTGTTCAAAAACTCATCATCTTTGAAAGGCGTTCAAGAGGTGTTAGGAAGTTTATCAGCATTCATTTTTTCAGATTGTGTTAGCTGGCTAGTTAACCTAAACCTCACATTTAGCCTAGCTAACATTCTTCATATGATTCCTTGGAAAACCAAACATCTTTAAGTGCAAAGATTTATAAATACGCATAAATGTTCAAGGGGGGGCATGTCTTTTTTTTTTTTTTTTAAAGGCACAAAGACATACCCATCTAACTGTGTGTTGTTGTTTTTTTTTCTTCTAAACAAACCTTCACACAGAATCAGATTTTATTAAGGTATTAAGTGTTTGATGATGATGGAACTGTAATGAATGGGCATTTGGTGTCACCCAGATGAGGATGGGTTCACTTTTGAGCCTGGTTCCTCTCAAGGTTTCGTTCTCATTCCATTCTCATTCTGATGGAGTTTTTCCTTGCCACAGCTGCCACTGGCTCGCTCATTAGGGACAATCTAAAACAATCTAAACATATAGGCCATAAACTTATGCATTCTTACTTTATAAAGTCTTTATCTCTGTAAAGCTGCTTTAAGACAATGTCCATTGTTAAAAGTGCTACAGAAATAAAACTGAATTGAATAAAATTTTTTATTTAAAAATGTATTATTTTTTCATTATTTTTTTTTTTTATGTATTAACTGAGTATGGTCCAAATAAAATTGTTATTTTCTTTATAATACTTACTACCTGTAATGTTTCCTGGTATAATAGGGTTCTTTACGGATTCTTCTTGATTAAACTCAGATACTGTATTTATCAATATAGTGCATAATAAGTGCATAGTAGTAGTTATAATAATGATAATAATAATAATTATTATTATTATCATTATTATTATTATCATTATTATTATTGAGGGCAAAAAGAGACTCAGTTTTGTCTCCAGAAACTGTGTGTGTTTAGTTTCAGAACTGTTTAGTTTTTGTTCTTGGGGAGAAAATGAAAAAAAGATAATTTTACATTTCAGTTAGGACTGCAAGGTTTAATTATGTTTTTCTATCTCAGACGTCTTTTCATAACTTTCCAGGAGTCCGGTTACAGCAAATTAGTCATCCATTGTGTGTGACTGAAACACACACACACCAACACACACACACACACACACACACACACACACACACACACACACACACACACACACACACACACACACACACACACACAGTATTGAATGACAAATTGCAGTAAGACTTGTTCTCGAGGGAAAGGCCAAACGGAGGTCTGTAATGATATTCATTTTCAAACAGGAGAACGTTCTAATGGCCAATTAAGATGATCAAGCCTGCCAAGCTCCACATGAAGAACAGAAACCTGCTGCTCGTCATCACGCACTGGGAAAAAACACTTTCTCGCTCCTCCTTTAGAGTTTTGTGTCCTACACGTGTGTGTATAAGTGGTGGGCAGTGGAAAAAGATAAAGAGAGAGAGAGAGAGAGAGAGAGAGAGAGAGAGAGAGAGAGAGAGAGAGAGAGAGAGAGAGAGAGAGAGAGAGAGAGAAGGAAAGTAAAGCAAACAGGGTTTGTACAAAAAAGCACAATATAATTGAACTTTCCACATTATTTCTGCCTAATATGCGCTGCCACTTGGTCTCATTAGCGGAATGATGTGCTCTCCAGTTCGGGAATGAACTCTTCGCCTAAGTAATTAAAGCACCTAAAGTTTCCAGTCCTTTGTTTAAAGAATTTGTCCTTGTGCTCTCCATGCTCCATCAGCTGCCTAATTAGCAGGCTCTTTGTGTGATTAAAAATTCTCACAGAGATTCCATTGGATATGTTCCTCTGTTAATGAGTGTTTGTGGACAGCTGGGAAACCGGTGCTGGCTCCCCGCTCCCCGGACCTCCTGTGTGCCGGGCCAGACCTCTGTCAGGGCCCTCGAGTGAGAACTGTCATTTCTGTAATGGGCACAAAAACTGGTTAAAAACCAGGGTCGGTTTCTCCCACAGGACTGGCAGTGTCTTGAAATATAAATGAGGATGAATATTCATATTTCTTAATCTTACGATCTCTTTCTGCCTCTCTTTCTCCGCCTCTCATCAGAATGATTCAATAAAACTGCTGAGTATTAATATACATGTTTCACCCCCTCAGAATTCGGTGCCAGCGTTGGCCCTATTAGAGCAGCTCTTAGCTTCATTAGCAACTATCCTCAGGTTTTTTTCTCCCAGAAGGTAGGGGGGGTTACAGTTTTCCACTGAGAAACGCTTGCTGGATGCTTTTTTCCCTTTTGTCCCGCTTCTCCTCACTTAGCAAGAGAGAAAGACGGCCGTGAGAGAAGCAGAGGTATTTAATGAAGCACACTCGGAAGTGAGTGAAAAAAGCCGGGGTCAAGCACAAATGAAAGGAGGAAAGACAGACACTGTGTGCGTTTATGTGTGTGTCTGTGCGTGTGTGTGTGTGCAAAACCTGGAATCTGGAGAGGAAAGAAAAAGGCAGAGGGATTGAATAGGACATGGAGTATCACACATTTCCCACAGAATCACACTTTTATCCCCAGCAGATGTGGTTTATAATTAGCTTAACAAACAATAAAACTTGTTTCTCTTAGATTACTGCTGAATCCTGGACACCAATTGTTTAGAAAATGGTGATAGGTTTCTATTATCAAAAGCTCTGGCACGTATACTATATGGCCAAAAGTTTGTGTACACCTGAGTGTTTATATAAGTTTTTTTTAGTTATAAGGTTTATAAAATTCCTTTTGGATTTAATCAATATTTTTGCTGTTATAGTAACCTCCATTCTTCTGGGAAGGCTTTCCAGTAGATTTTCGAGTGTGGCTGTGAGCAATGCATCTACAAGACCATTAGTGAGATCAAGTATTGATGTTGTATAAGAAGGTCTGTGGTGCATTCAGCGTTCCAGTTCATCCCAAAGATTTTCAGTGCGAATAGGTGTTTATAGTATATAGTTATAATGTAATTCAGAACAATAACTAAAGTGTTGTGATACTGATATAGAGAAAAAACATTGTTTAATCATGAACAGTTTGCTTCTGTGCACAATTTAAAGAGATAGACAGAAAGATAGATAGAGAGAGAGAGAGAGAGAGAGAGCGAGAAAGAGAGGTTGACATTGACATTGGTCTCTCGTTGTCTCAAATTTCTCTTCAGCAAAGCTTTTCATAAAGCATCAAGATGAGATCATGGTGCCATCCTGATCCACATCAAACCCACTCCTGCATGTGAACCAGACACGCCCACTGACTCCCACTCTCATCACGTCTTTAATTAACGTCCCACTCTGAGTGTTTTTTATTCATCGGAATAAAAACGAACAAGAAAAAGTGCATTGATGTAGGAAACACGTCATGTGGAATGAGGAAGGTGTAAATGTTCATTTCATTAACAGTCCCTGGTTTATGTTCTTCATCGAGTTAAAACCGAGGTGACGACAAGCGTCTCCTCTAAAACGACCCAAATTCCACCCGAGCTGAAAATAATAGTGGCCTCATAGTCGCCGTCGTTCTCCGTCATTTCGTCTGGTTTAAGGGGCGTGAGAACGTGGCAGACACATCGGCCGATTAAGCGGTGAGGCGATGCTGAAAACAAGGCAAGGGGAAAAGAGCCTTCATGCACTTATTACTCTATTAGCATTCGCGCTACTACATTACTCCAAGCTGAAGGGACGTAATAAAAAAAAGGTCGTTTTATATGTTTTTTCCCCTCCTTTCCCCATTCCCTTCTTTCATCCTTCATTCTCTAGTTTCTCTTGCACACTTTACTTAGTTTCATGTGGCGTTGATAAGTTGATTACTGATAAAGTGTGATTAATTTCAATAAGCCGGCTAATTAAAAATGGATTTTTTTTATCTAAAATGCTTTCACTTTGATAGTTAGGCATCATTTCAGAGTTGAAAAGTTTGCACTCACTCATTTTGCATATTTTTTTTTTTTACCTTCCTTCCCTCTCTCTCTCTCTCTCTCTCTCTCTCTCTCTCTCTCTCTCTCTCTCTCTCTCTCTCTCTCTCTCTCTCTCTTTCTCTCTCTTTCGCTCTCTTTTATGGGGCGTCTGGCAGCAGAATTTCTTCATTACTCTTGATTTGGTGCAGTAGTGCTGTACCATTCAATTAACCTCTGAGCTTTTTAGAATGTGTCAAATGCATGCTTGTGGCGAAATTAAAATGTGTAATTAAACACAATTAAAGATGTAATTGTTTTTTTTATTTTTTTTATTTTAAGAGCCAATAATAATTCAACTAAATTGTGCTTATAACATGAATAATATGAATTGATGATTGATTAAGGATTTTAGAAATCGCTTCCAAAATGAAAAAAGTATTTTCCAGGTCTGTGTGTTTCAGAAAAAAAAGAAAAGCAAAGCAATTTGAAGATGTTGAAGGAAAGAGAAAAAAAGGAGAGAGAGAAATAAAATAATAATAATAAAAAAAAGCCTAGGTGCTGAAATGGACTCGTCTATTTTTCATGAACAAGGTCACTTATCAGTGACCAGAAAAGTCACACCAAGTTCTCTTCATCAATTTAATAAGGATTCAAAGTAGAAAAATAGTACGGTCATTTCTTTGTAATACACCCCTGGGCTTTTTATTATGACTTCATTTCCCCGTGTAATATTGGAATGTCGCTATAATTGTAAAAGTGTAATAGACTCTAATAGAATTTCATCTTGAACCCCGAACGCTCTCTGCTCTGTCTCTGCTCAATTTGAGTAGAATAATGATTTTTAATGTCCACACATGGCTTCCTGTGACCTTATTCAATCTCAGGCCCTGATCAGGAAATATATCGATTCAATTACAGGCCGATGACAAACTGACGGAAGACAAGGAAGAGGAGGAGGAGCAGGAGGAGAGGGAGGAGAAGAGAGAAGAAAGGTCAGCGTACATTTCAAAATGTAAATCTTTACAACGTCTTTTGGGTTTGAAGGAAAAAAAGAAAAAAAAAAGCTATTATCAAATGGCATTTGGGGCCAAAGACACAGTCACTTTTTTTTCTCTCTTCTCTCTTTCTCTCTGTCTCTCTCTGTCTTTCTCTCTCTCTCTCTCTCTCTCTCTCTCTCTCTCTCTCTCTCTCTCTCTCTCTCTCTCTCTCTCTCTCTCTCTCTGTCTCTCTCTCTCTCTCTCTCTCTCTCTGCTAGGCTCCGTGACTGTCTGTCTGTGTCTCACCATCTATCTATATTTCTCTCTTTCATTCTCTCTCTTTTTCCTTGTCTCTTTGTCTGTATCTGTCTGTCTTTCTATGTCTTGCTTTCTTTCATTCTCCTTCTCTCTCTCTGTCTGCCTTTGTCTGTCTTTCTGTCTGTCTGTCTTTATCCCCCTCTTTCTTTCTGCTTATGTTGCTCCCTTGCTTGCATTCTCTCACTTCATGTCTGTCTGTTCCTATTTTTCCTCTGTTTGTCTCAGTCTGTCTCTCTCAGTCTCTCTCTCTCTCTCTCTCTCTCTCTCTCTCTCTCTCTCTCTCTCTCTCTCTCTCTCTCTTGCTCTTATGATTTACCTTGAACATTGAGCAGTAGTATATTGTGTCTCTGCAATTTGACCCTCAGTGTTTTACTGACAGGACAATTTGTTAAGGAATTGTGTCGTTTTCTTTCCATAAGCAAACCCTTCAATTTTTTATTATTATTATTATTATTATTATTATTATTATTATTATTATTATTATTATTATTATTGTTGTTGTTGTTATTGTTATTATTATTTATTTTTGGTTTAACTGTACCAGCATGCTCCGTGGAATTCCATGCACATCACAGACGGCTGCTAATTTTTAGTTTGGTCGTTAAAAACTCATTAAAATTAAAGTGTTCATTTGCATACCTCTGTGTGCTGCATGTTCAATTATTAATTGAAGATAAATAAATGAGTGTAATTTGGTGGAATAAATGGGGGGACGCAGGGCACCTGCAGAGCCACGCTGATTGTGTTTTTATTGACACTGAGGACTCTGGAAAAGATTAAGAGGGGGAGGAGTAAGAGCAGAAAGAATATGAAGAGGAAAAAGGAGAAGGATGAAAATTAAAGAAAGGGGGAGAAATAAGAGATTTTGAAGGAGCCAATGGTATTCTTGGTTTGTCTATCTTGATATTCTCAACCATTACCTGGAGACCTTCTCTTCATGTTCATGTTCTCCTAATGTTCATATTCTCCTCATTTTCATGTTCTCCTCATATACATGTTCTTCACATGTTCATGTTCTCCACATGTTCCTTTTCTTCTCATGTGTAAGTCATGGCTCTGTGTTAGGCAAGATTAGTTGCTTTTTTTCACATTTAGGTCTGTAACATTTAGATAGGTTCAACATTTGACTGTGACTGACAAATTTAATAACCAAACATGCATTCTAGACCAAAGCAGTCCGAATCTTTTCAGATTTTCTACACATTTATAAGCTTATTAGTAAAAATGGGATAAGTAATTAGATATCCTTACAATATAGGGAACAAGGGTTCACAATGACATCTTTTTTTTTTCAGCTTTTGTCGTAAAAATACTTTTTAAACTTTTTTTCAAATTGCAAGGCCTGATGAGTGCAGCACCCTTTTTTGTTAGAATCACTTCATTAATTAAACGAAATAGGAAAAGGTTCGGAGCTAATGGATTACGCGGAGGGCCTGATGGCTCAGACATGTTTACCGGAGGTCACATTTCATTTGCTGCTCGTGTCAAACGAATAGCTGCCGGACCCTCTGAGGCAGGCCAATCAATGTCTCCGTGCCCAAGCCCTCAAATGAATCCATTAAAGTTATGCAGACGCATCCTGCCTGATGACAAGAAAGGGGAAAAAAAGTCTCCTGATACCTAGGATAGAAATTAGCCCTGAATTAGGCGAGAGACTTGGCTGGGTCTGGAAGCAGGCCAAAGTGGAATTAATAGGCCATCAGTGCCTCTTGTGTGTTAAATCCCATTTGTTCACCACGTTTTTATGAAAGATTTTTCCCCTTCGCTGCGCCCGGCCTGACGCCTGGGACCTCCTTTGCTCCTCAGCACAGAAACCTCACATGTTAAACACAGCTTCAGACAGACAGAAAGCAAAGAGGGGACTTAAATTCTTCTTGTTCTCAAATCACCAGAAAAATGAAGGGACGATTTTATCATTTCTGTCCTGACACCACTTCAGCTCCAGGTTATTATTTTCCCCTCCAGATAATTATCATACGCGTACCTTATAAAAATGTGTGCATGTATGTATGAGTCACATAGAGTGTCAGAGAATCTGATGCCATCTGACGCTTTTCCTTTTTCCTTTTCGTCCCACTCGTTTTTCAATCTGTGCATAATTTATTGGTGTTTTTCTTTCCCTGAGACTTTTTTCACTTCCCACTAGTCTTACTCTCCACACTGGAGCTGGTCCTGACGAGACTGTTGTCCTTTAAACACCAATTAGCAGCCTTTGTTTTTGGTGCAGTCGAATCATTTAAACTGATGGATCAGACTGATTTTCTCTCAGTGAAGGTTTGCTCGAGAGAAACACTCTACACAAGAGCTCTAGTTTTTTTTTCTCCTCCAGCTGAGCTTGTCTTGCTGTGTCTGGATGCAGGCCGCTGACTCACCTGAACTTAAACAAAACAAAACAAACAAGATGGTCTCTAAATGACCTGCAAATACAGTAAGCAGTCATGCGAACTAGCAGGGGAGCTGCTGAGAAAGTGGATTGGAGTAGATTGGTGGTGTCTGACTCATTGTAGGTAATGGCTCATATCAAGATAAATGCAATATCCAGTGGGTTCGTCTAACAACTCTATTCACTGATCAATTAGACAACTGGGTATTAATCAGAGATTAGGGGTGTGATGGAACTTATTTAACTCAAACTAGGTCAAAGTCAAAAACACAGTGAATGACCAGAAGAAAGTTCTGTGGACAGGTAGGAGCAGGGAAGGTAGGAGATGTATTCTGGTGAAATGAATACTGAACTAACATGGCTTCCATTCCATACTTCAACATCATGCAATTCCATATGGACTGAGGCTAATTGGAACCAACTTCACCATACATCAAGACAATATCCTGAAGCATACATCCAAGCTCTGTAAGTATTACATAGACTGCTAAATTGTCTGCTGGAGTGTCATCGATAATGGAATGGCCTGCCCAGTCACTGCACCTAAATCCTATTGAACTACGTTGTGATGAACTGGACCACAATGAAAATCTCCGAAACACCTTTAAAAATCATCAGCTAAACGATTGAAGAAACTAACTGTCTGGATACCAAGAGTGTGTAAACTTGTACATACAAAGGGAGGATTGTTCAATGGAAATAAAGTGTAACATTTGTCATTTACACATTTATTAGGTCAAAGTAAATCATTAAATTATCTATTTGGTTGCATATAAACAAAAGGAACATGCATGTGTTTCTCGATCATGATAAAAGACTAGGTTTTACTAGTAAAAACAGTGAGACAAAGATTTTGAGTCATTGTTGCCATTAAGTCCAATACTATAAAGTTTTTTGTTTGAGTTGACTGAGTCACTTGACCAAAAATACATAGTGATTTTTTTGTATGCTTGGTTTTCTCTTTCAACCCACACTACAACACAAAAATGATGTTCTTAAATCTGTCCACTTGTGAGAGCATCTGTTTTCTCTGTACAAATGCACTGTCTCAGTGTGGAGGAAAGAACAAAATGTAAGAGAAGACACATTTTCAAATGTATCCAGATTTATGTGGGTGTAGTTTGAATATAACATATTTGGATTAAACCTGTTTGTTATGCCAGAGTTTCCCACATGGACACTTCTCTTGCATTTCACAAAAGGTACACTATATGGACAAATATATTGGGGATCTAAATTTTCCAACCATATGTGATTCTTCTCCAAACTGGTTCCATAAAGTGTGGAGGCACACAATAGTATAGGATGTCTTTGGAATCAGAGTAAAATTTAATTCTTAGGCTTATAGAACAACTTCTTTGGTTCTCAAGGTTTTAAAATCATTATTCCCTCAGAGCATAATTTAGCCAAAATGATTTTTCTCCAGGAATCTACTGGGGAAAAACACTAATGCTCGTATTTAACCACCATTGAACCTCACTCTCTTCTGATAAAAAACAATAATATAAACCAGAGATTTGACCAAAAATAAAATAAAGTACACTAACAAGGCTAAGATGTTTATTTATAGGCCACCATTAGGTCATGTGACCACTTCACAGCTCCAGGGTTTGATCCTGAGCTTAGGTTTCTGTCTGTGTTTTACACATTTATATTCTCATCATTTTTCTTTTTTCACATGTTCATTTTCTTTTCATCATGTTTTTGTTGTTTTTATTTCCATGTTTTCCTCATCGTGCTCTCCATCCTTAGCACTAAAATTGCGACTCACTATCACAGAATAGACAGAATAGTTCCTTCTGTAGTTGAATGTATACATTTTCTTGTTGGTTTTGTCTCTCCACTCCCGTGCCAGAGATTCACATCACCATCATCACCCTGTGAAACAAGATGAAATAAAATTGAAAGCAGTCAAGGACATGTCTTGCACACGGTAAACAGCTTGTATCTTCTGGACGTGTGCAGCTTTTCCTCGTCGCTCTGGGCTTTTATTCCGACAATAAGCTCTTTATCGCTCCTCAACACCGTTCATTTAAAACCACCACGAGGAAGCAATCAAACCTTAAGTAAGAGGATTCGCTGCGTTATTGTTAAGCAAAATACCATCGCTTCATTTCCATAAAACATGCACAGGGGTGAGAGTGTGTGTGCGTTGGGGGAGCTCAGTTTGTGTGTGTGTGTGTGTGTGTGTGTGTGTGTGTGTGTGTATAGTAGGCGTTTAGTCATAACTAACTAACAGGACAAAAGAAGAGAAAAATCCTCATATTATTCTATTTATGATTTTATTCCTCAGGCCCTGTTCTGAGAGCACTGCGTTTTTAATTATACTGACTCTTTGTTCGCGACTGACCATACACGACCTTCTCTCTCTCTCTCTCTCTCTCTCTCTCTCTCTCTCTCTCTCTCTCTCTCTCTCTCTCTCTCTCTCTCTCTCTCTCAAGAATGACATTATGTTTGCCTTTCTTGTCTCTCTGCCCTGGACACCTATGATTTAGCAACTCTTGACATATCCATTACACACTACAGATTGGCTATTCTCTTCTTCCTGCTATAGAAATGACACATACCTCTCTTTCTTTCTCTCACTCTCTCTTGTTCGCTCTTCTTTTTTCTTTTTCTCTCTAATGCCCTTAGTTCACATGGCCACACAGCTGATGCGTTTAACTAGAAAAAGATTCAAATTTTATGACTTACTCCACTATCATTAATGTTAAAATCTAGAGGAAGGAGTTCAATCTGTTTCCGGGCCTCAGTCAGAACTCCATTAGAGCCGTGAGTGTGAGATAATGGGCGTGAGTTTATGATAAACAAAACAATATTATATTTGTCAGGATAAATCACCCTTTACCTAATGATTGGTTCTAAACCATAGATCATGAAAGATCTGATTGGAGGATGAAATGTCAAAAGTTCTGTCCTCAACCTGTCTTGACCTCCAATCAGATCTCGAGTGACCTGGTTTAGAACCAGTGATGAGGCATGCGTGGAGACATTACATGAAGGAAAACATAAAATAACACCTGACAACAAACAGGGGAAAATGGAACTGTGTGTGTGTGTGTGTGTGTGTGTGTGTGTGTGTGTGTGTGTGTGTGTGTGTGTGTGTGTGTGTGTGTGTGTGTGTGTGTAGCTACTGTTACCACCATGAAGCTGAATATTTTTCTCTAACATCATGTCCATGCATGTTTCATTTCTGTGATTTCATTCACAACACGACACGACAGCTACATTTAATGTTTAAGGAAGCATGTTAACTCCTGTTCTCACTTATGTTATAGCAGCTGTTATAGCCCTCATTCCTTCACCAGCCTTTTTATTCTCTCTTCTCAAGTTAATACGACAAAAAAACTTCCGCATCTTGTTACAGAAACTCCCCTGTCCTGAATATGTTGGAAAAGTTACAGCTTTTCCTCTGACTTTTACAAAGTGCTGACGCTGGAGACTCCTTCCAATAGCATTGCATTAATGTCCAATAATATATTTAAAACTGAGCAAAAGCTGTACAAATCTCTGTGACTGAGCCATTACCCAACACCTTCTGACCAATCCTGAGCTGAGATTCAGTAGTGCCATGTTGTAACTATCAGTGAAGAAAATCTTCATTGAAAATATTACCACAAATAAACACTCATGATGATAACATCATGTCAGAGTCACTTTCCCTGATCACACTTTCCTTCTGCTGGTTTCCATTTCATTACTTTGTCTAGTACAGAGACATGAACAGGATTAAAGAAGGACTTATCTGCAATGAAAGCAGGTCTTTTGACGCACTGTAATAACAAGGAGTGGAAAATGCACTGTGGTGCAATAAAGCTGAAACTAATTCATTACAAAATGTGTGTGCTCACTACACCAACACAGAGTGTGTTTCAGAAAAGGTTGATTTCTCCTGGTATATTGCTAATAATTTAATGCCAGGAGGGGGAGGGCTTACTCAAGGGAAGAGTAACACATTTAATCCCACCCACATCTCCCTTGATTGTCTGTATAACACTTATGCATCCCTGTATTACTTAATTTGTAGTGTAGCAGCTCTATGAAAACTGACGATGGAGCCTTTAAAAACAAAAAAAAAACAGCACAAAAAAACACATTTCTTCTTCACAACATTTGTTCAAGGCAATGAAATGCATTTGAAGTGTAATTCACACTTACAGCTCACTTCAGTTCTATTCATATCTCTGAATACAATGTGTTTCCTTGAATGTTATTTGTGTTAAAAAAGGGACAATATTATTAATGAATAAATAGTCATATTTGTGCATTTATGAATTATCCTTGAATGCACTTACACTGTGTGGGTGTGTGTGTGTGTGGGTGTGTGTGTGTAAAACTTTACAGCCAAAATATTTCAATATTGTTATATTAAAGTCTATCAGAGGACTGAAAAAGACCCCAGACGCCAGACCCCACATGCATAATTCTTGTATAACTCTTGTGTAATTTCAGTATAAACTTATCTCTGAATAGAACAGGCTTTAGGATTCACCTGATATTTCCTAAACCTAAAAGCCACTCTAGAACTACACAGATAGGTCATGAGTTTCGAGCTACAACAGCAAAGTGTGGAGGAAAGTTGCAGCTCTTCTGGTACACATTATGCCATATTGGATTTCTTTCACATGTTATGTAGAGAAGCAAAATAAAGATTTAATAAAGGAAAAAAAAACACTTGACAACTATCCTTAAAATGGAACAATAAAAAATAACAGGTATCTAACTACTTTCTAAGAGAGGGTTCTAAGAGCAGAGGAGGAAAATAAATTAGGCAGAGTAGAAGGACATTTTGTCCCCAATCTGAAGTGGTCAGCAATTTAAGACGTCTCGTCCGTGCCTTCTTTTCCATAATGGAACAGAAATTCGAGGGAGCCGTTGTTTAGTCGCCAAACACAATTAACACGGTTTCTTTGCTCACATCAATACTGCTATTTGCATAGCGTATCGATCCGGAGTCTTTATAATCACAAAATGTTAATTGCACCAATTAATTCTCAATCTGTTTGTGCCCTTGTCTTCTCGCCTGGAGCTCTGAAGGTCAGAGTGAAAATGAACTGCTCTTTCATTCTGCTGATGAAAAAAAAAAAAGACTCATTTTTTTTCCTCCCAAGACAATGCCATTCTCTGGGTTAAGAAGTTCAAAAAAGGCCAAGCTTCCTTTATCGTTATTATCGCTCCCAGTGAGGAGCAACTAATGGATTTGAAATCTTGTGATCTGATTTGTCCTTTTAAATTAGTTTTTTTTTCATTCTCGTCTCATTCATTAACAAGGTTCTGCGTCTCTGAAGAGCCGTGGCTTTATTGTGGCCTGAAAGCCGCAGCGTCCGCCTTCGTATCGACTAATAAGTCCTTGGTGGAGCTCGGCAGCGTGTTGTGTTTGATTCATGCTGGTGTTTAGAAGCATGTGTTCGGTGCAGCGATGCTCCTTCCTTTTGCGTCTGGCCTTGTTACAACACGATGGAAGTGGACCTGAATGCCCTGCTGTCTGTTTGAGCTGATCAGAGTAATAATGAGTTTGAGAGAGATTCTGTTCTCTGTGTTTGTGGATGATGGATCACTGGGACTGGGTTTATAGTGTCTGAATTAGAAGCTCGTCAGACAGAAAACGAGTCACATCCACCGACAGCAGCACTTTGTTTCACTGAGGCAAACGTTTGTGTTGCTGAACGAATAGATTTTAGCATAAAAGTGGATGGTGAGTTGTTGGCTGGAAGCTGAGGTGTGTGAAGGATGTCACTGAAAGAAAAACAGCTGTTAACATGAGCACAGGACCCTGTGTGCTGGAAGAGTGGGCTTTAACCCACAGGAAGTTTCTTTACACACTGATTACACACATTACATTTTATCCTACAAGGCAGGAAAAGCAAATCAGTTTTATATTAAATGATTTTCTTAATTTTTTTTTTATCAATGTCCATTGAGGACAAAACACCAATGAAAATTCTTGTTGGTTAATAAAAAGATTAAGGATATTTAATTGCTGATATTCTATAAATGGAAATACATCGCTAGGTGTGTGTTACACAATTTTATTGCACAAGGCAGAGGTGAATAAGGGGCTGAGGTGAAGCGAATTGTATAATGACTGGTGAAGCAGAGATGGGAAGTAACGAAGTACAAATACTTCGTTACTGTACTTAAGTAGATTTTTCTGGTATCTGTTTATTTTTTGGACAACTTTTTACTTTCACTCAAAACATTTACACAAATGTCTGTATTTTCTACTTCTTACATTTTCAAACCAGGCTTGTTACTTTAGTTTTAATATATTTGTTGACATGATCAATATTTTACCTTCTCACTGCATGCCATTTTCAGCCCATCAACCTATTTCCTGTCATTGCGCTGGTTTTTCAACCGACCACGAGTGTTTCATTTCCTACGAAGAGCAACACAGAGCAACACAGAAGGCAACGAGAAGTATACGGTTAACGTGGATGAGACAGAAGGAGTCGGCGATGTAAACATGAGTAAAAACAGAGATCTCCGGATCATCATCATCTTTTATCTGCTTGTGTTTTATATGGTGGATGTTTAGCCTGGACACATTCATTAGGTACTAGTCATTTTTTAACTTTTTATTTAAGTACATGTCAGAGCCCAAACTTCTTTACTTTAACTTGAGTGAAAAAATAAAGTCAGTACTTCAACTTCTACCAGAGTTTTTTTAGAACACGTGTATCTGTATTTCTACTTGAGTGAAGGATGTGCGTACTTTTGCTTACCATCTTTGCTTACAAGCAATGACAAGCTAAATCTCTCATTGATGTTTGCTTGAAAACTGATTGAATGATTTAAAATCATTTCTTTATCAGAATCCAGTACACTGCCTAAACAACATAATAACAGAAATAACGTGAATATTTAGGATATCTCATTGTAATTGTAGCTACAAACAACCAAGCTCATATGTTGTTGCTTATCTGCCTTAGAAACTACAGCAATTGCAAGCAATCATTCCTTTATTATATAATTTAAAGAGCAAGCTAAGCTAGTCTGTTAGCTAATGAATAGAACTGATAAAAGTGTTAAGTAGCCAAGGAAATTTCTATAAAATCTAATGAAAAAGCAGGGGATATTTTTTTACAGTAATGGTTTATATGGATGCAATCAGAGGTCCTTTCAACTTTTAGGTAATGAAATAACACATGGAACACCTACAAAGTAAAATAATTATCATTTACTTTTTGCCTTTTTGTTTCGCTTCTTCCCGAGGCATTCTGAGGTTGCTCCAGCTCCAGTCACGTCCCACCTCATGAAGATTATGGACCTTTAAAGAAGTGGATGCCGGACTCGCAAACATCCCGAACCATCTAGGGACCTACCAGTGCCAATGGGATCCCACTACATGTGTGGAGTTTTGACATTGAACCTCCTGGAATGTTTAAAGGCTCTGGCATGGAGAAGCTGGTGTTTAATTTGTGATGATCACAAATGTTGAGCTATTTTATGAGTTGCTCAGTAGTTCCCAGTTTTATAACCATAAAGACTGTATAAGACTGTAGAAAGAACATTACTTATAATCACACACTCCCGTGCTCATGTTAGTTCTCTCTCTCCAGTGTTCTGTATTGTTTAAAGATTCCAACTCTTGATGTCACCCAAATGAGGATGGGTTCCCCTTTTGAGTCTGGTTCCTCTCAAGGTTTTTTCCTCATAACATCTAAGGGAGTTTTTCCTTGCCACAGTCGCCACGGCTGCTCATCAGGGATAAATACACACCATTCACCTTGACTGCTGATTTCTGTAAAGCTGCTTTGAGACAATGTCTGTTGTGAAAAGCGCTATAGAAATAAACTTGACTTCCTGCAGTGTTTAAATGCGATTGACTGAGTTTCAGTGGATCATCGAGAGGCACTGAGATTCGTTCTTTAATAGAACTCACTCAGATCACTTTGCAGCTTTACACATGTTCCTATTTGCCCTTAAATTAGCAAAGAAATGCAACTTAAAACGCATCTCAGACTTGCTCTAACATGAGCCTCATCAATAACATGTATCATTCTAGAGTGTGTTCAAAACAACACTGAGATAATCATCAGTGAAGACGACACAGATCCTATGAGAAGCTGATAGATGCAGTGAGGTGTAATACAGAAAGATCCGGCATCCAAACCTCTCTTTCTATTATTGAGTCAGTTATTGGTCACGGCCGAGTGAGAAACGATCACACCTTGTGTAAAGTATGAATTTCAATCACCTACACCTGCGCTGCCCGCCAAATGAAAGGCCTGATTGCCTGCGATTGCGTATTTAAAACGCTTAATTCCTCCATTAGAAAAAGCTATTTACATGAATTAGGAACAATTAGCATTTTCAGACCCATTTTCGAGCTTTGTTCGTTCCGTCCATTAGCATTTGAAAAAATGTCGGCTGCCAGACTCAAGAAAAGCTTGCTGATCTGACCGACGTTGGTCTTCATGCAGAGATTCTGGACGAGGCTTTTTCACCAGAGAGACTGGAGAGAAGGAGCCGGCCTTGGCTGTCTGATTTAGCTCAATTATATATAATCATCCTAAACTATTCAGAGACAGACTGAGAGAGAAAGAGAAAAAGAGAGAGAAAGGAAATGAAATGAAATCTCTCTACACAGTGCTCTCAGTGTGTGTGTGTGTGTCTGTGTGTGTGTGTCTGTGTGTGTGTGTGTGTGTGTGTGTGTGTGTGTGTGTGTGTGTGTGTGTGTGTGTGTGTGTGTGTTTCCATTAATTTAAATGTCCATTAACACTCCAAGAACCAGCACTAGATCCACGGTCCACACTGGGCCGTATTTAGATATTTATTTATCAGGAACAGAGGTGCATCTGCCATAGTTACACTAAATTCTGATCTCAAATGTCTTGCATGATTTTGGCATAAAATCCAGCGACACCTTTTGACACTTTTATGTAAAAGTTTTGGCAGGTAATTCACTCTCACGTTCACACATGCACACAAACACACACACGCACAAACGCACACATGCACACACACACACGACTGTAATTCGAGAACAATATTAACCCTAAAAATAAACATTAATTAATGAATCGAAGTGCCCTGTTTAAAATTCACAATATTTTTTTTTCCAGATGAGTCATGTCTTAACCAGAGACATAGTTTATCTGAATTTGTGAATGTTTAATTATAAAACTGTTTCTGAGTAAGTGTAGCAGATGAGTGCTGGGTCAGTTTCTCCTTCTTAATGTGAGAGAGCACATTTTCTTCAGCAGATTATACATATCCAATTGACACAAACAACAAAAATAATAAAATGTGATAAAATTTTCCCTATCAAAGACACACACACACACACACACACACACACACACACAAACACACACACACACACACACACACACACACACACACACACTAAAATTTCATCAGCTCCATTCTGTGTCATGTGACTTAATTAAGATGTGCTCGATTGTGAGGTAACTTTGTGCTGTATCAAGTCTATGTGCTTCTGAATAATGAGTGTGGAAGCCATTTTGTTCAATTCATCCAGTGATTAATTCGATCATCATAACTAGGATTATTTTAGCCATATATGAGACTTCTATTCGATTTATTTCAACACTTGCAACATCTCTTTACCCACCTATTGTAGGGTCATATTAGATATTTTTTTTCCAAAAACATACCCTCAAGCAAATTCCAGCTAAATAAAGAGCCGGGAAGAGAAAGCTGTGTGTTAGGGATGTGCTTTTCCATAACTGAGGCCGATGTGATTCGCATCTTAATGCAAAGTCAATGATATGTAACATTAAAGAAACATATGAAGCAGCTTCTGATGTGATACGATGCAATTGACCTCTATTATGGTGCAGAGGAATCTGATTTCGATTTGATTTAACACAAATGGATTCAGTGCAATATAATTCAGTGGAAAAAATATGATGCTATGCAATTCAATATATTACAGATAGTTTGCTTTTATTTCTTTGGTTCTGACAGACAGCAAATAATAATAACATAATAATAACTTTACCTAAGTGCCTTCTGACTTCTAATGCATGGCCTTTCCGCAGGATATTGTAGCGCAAAAAAAATAAAAATGTTTCAATAAAATCAATTTTTTCCTGTTCCTGTCTCCAGGAAGATGCAGCTCTACCTCTGCCATGTTAATCTATATTCTATGTGACTCTCAACACAAACCTCAGTCTCAGTAGTGTTGTGATGCGGCATATTCGTGTAGCAGCATGTTTAGTAAGGAGAAATCAATCTACATATAAAATATTGGTCACAAATGATTGGTAACTTTCTAAATAAAAAAATGTATAGCACATCCAGTAATAATTATATATCAATAGGTTTTATTATGCAAATATGTTAAAAATGATGTGCAAATTCCAACTTGTATCCGATGCACACTTTTTTAAATTTGATGCATCACAGCGGTAACTTTTAAACCGATGCACTATGCAAATTGTTAATCTTACCATCCCTACTGCGTGTGCGTGTGTGTGTGTGTGTGTGTGTGTGTGTGTGTGTGTGTGTGTGTGTGTGTGTGTGTGTGGTCTCCATTTGGTATGCAGCTAATAATCTGAAGTTGTTTGGGGTTTGCTGTGTGCTTGTAAAGAGAAAGATGTCTGTATCAAGGGCTATTCACACTCACTTATAAGCGCTTATTTACTCCTCTTTTCTGTTTCACTTCAGTGTAAATTACAAGAATTTACAGACGCTGCAAGACACATAGATGTTGCATGCACTGCAGTTAAATGTGTGGAAGAGTTCTTTAATGAACGCAGATGTGTCTACAAGTTTTGATGTAAGATATTTATAGTTTCAAAGAGTAACAGGGCAGTCTTAAAAATAAAAACAACTCAAATAAGGTCATCCTCAACTTTCCTTTTTAAATTTCCTCTTAATCTTTGAGCCACATGTGTCAATGCCAGGCATTCTCTATGGCTGGTTAGAAGCACCAAGTTCCTTCCTTGATTTAATTGCACTCTTAAAATCCTGTGGTATGCAGTGAGGAAATGGTTCAGGAGAACAGTTTTAGAGTGGTCTCTGGTACAACCATACCACACATGAGGAACCTACAGCCTCAATACTCAGAACCTCTCTGTGTGAGTCTGTATATGTATTAAATGACATGCATTAAATGAACACTTGCTGTACACACCCTTGGTACAAAAAGCTTATAGAGCCTTGAAGAACCTTATAATTCTTAGACCTTAATATAATTAAGCATCTGTGCATAGAATTAATTTTCTAAAACAGCTACGATTTAGCTGCTATGAAAGAAGAAATCAACTGGTTTCTTAAACATAAAATGTAGCTACAAACTGTTGTTCATGCCGTTGTCTAACAAAAACATTCAGGAGTGTGCTGTAGCTCTGCCTCATCATATTAAAACACACACACACACACACACACACACACACACACACACACACACACACACACACACACATATATATATATATATATATATATATATATACACACACACACACACACACACATGCCGATTTCTCAATAAGAACACAATCTCTATGCGCTGATGATGTGTAAATAAAGCACATTGCAGACGCTGACAGGAAGTTCGCTTTTAATCTTACACCACTTCCAAACTGAACTAAAACCTCCAGCAATCCAAACCAATAACTTTGAGTTCACCAAAGGACACGATCAAATGCCAATGTCTCCCAGCTTGCACAGATATATTGTACTCCGGCCCTCAATCCTTTTCCAATATGTTGAAGTCCAGAGTACAGACGAAAGGCAAAAGCTCATATATCACCATGCTTTGCAGTAATTCTTCACACCGCCCACACGCACACACATACACACGAGGTGTTCATGATGTCAGTGCTGTGAGCTATTTCAAAAATATAATTAATTAGATAATATAGATGGGTACTTTATTACAAGGACAGTAAGGACACGTCCCTTAAAATCTGTAGTAGCATAGTTTACCGTAAATGCTAACTAACAGTCTTAGCTAAACAGGCTTATTTGAAAGAAATAAGTTAAGAAAAAAGTTAAAGAATGATATGAATCAGTGAACTGTATTATTATTAGATAATTATTACCTCCATAATAACCCTTTAGATACGTGTCATGACCTCTACATTTTACAAAACACTTCATTTCTCCTGGTTTCTCATTGTCCCTCTGAACCGCGTTTCTGTCCACAGAGTCGATCAGCGTAATTGCGCTTATTGATTCGCTTTAATTCACTACGTCCCATTATGATTATATTCTGATGTCGACTTTTACCAATGCGATGAATTCATTTTTATGATGTCAGTCTTGTTGACTTGCATGATGTATGTATTATCAATACCATCGATTCCTCTCAAAGTTCATCCGTTCGCTGACGTGCGGCACACATGCATTTTACATAATGATCATTTTTTTCAAAATAAGATAAAAACAGGTGACGTGAATGCCACTGCACTGCAGGACACAAATTTTACAGGTGTGCATGCATACAGGCAATCATCATGAAGAGTTCAGAACATGCTCGATGAAATTGTTTTAATCTGACAAAGTTTCTCTTATGAATCTAAAAAGAAAGGAAACAAAGCTAACCTCGAAGGCCTGAAGTGCAAGACACCTAAAAATAATGAGCCGACTTACAACCGAGTCAACTTTAACATGTTGAAGCGTTGTTATCTCTCGAGCGCATGCGCTCATGCCACAGTGAACGTATTGATCGTGTTGATGTTTACACTCAGCACTGAGAGCAATCTTCTCCTCTTCCTGTCTTGTAAGTGGCCACTTTTACGCTCTTCTCCTGAAGAGTCCTGAAGGAAAGTCAACAAGGACGTGGTCAGAAACATGAGTGGAATCGGGGAATAAGCGAGCAACAAGTATCGAGTGCTACTCTGATCTCCTCTCCTGTTAATTGAGCTTGTCCGATTGTGAAAGTCAGGTAAGATGCTCTGTAAATAAAGAGCGGAGCGGTGGACTGGATGGTGGAGTTGTGTTGTGACGAAGCGAGAGCCGGTGGATATCCAGTCTAAATCCAGCCCAGGGGAGCTGTAGGAAAGCTAATAATGTGTTATTGCAGCACAGGTCTTTCCTGTCGTCTCTCCATCAGCCAGACACCGTCACCCCACACAGGTCCGGGTGAGAGATAATGGCCAATAATGTGGAGAAACAGGAGAAGAGAGAGAGAGAGAGAGAGAGAGAGAGAGAGAGAGAGAGAGAGAGAGAGAGAGAGAGAGAGAGAGAGACAGACAGACAGACAGACAGACAGACAGACAGACAGTGGTAGAGTAAAAAAAGAAAAAGAACAAGCAACTCATCTTCCAGAAAAGAATTCCTACAAGACGAAGTGGACTGTGAGTGTCAGGAACTCATACCCGGACATTTTTGTGTTATTGTTTTTAGTGCCAAAATGCTACTCAAAAAAATAGTACTAACTCCATTTAATTTTATTTTATTTAAATAGGTTTTTTTTTTTTTTTACTGAATATTGTTACAGAGAATCTTTAAGGGAATAAACAGTTTTAAAGTATCTACACTATATGGACAAAAGTTTTGTGGACACCTGACCATAAGATTCACATGTCGTCCACATCTAATCCATATTGGCTTTTGTGGCAAAATGTAACACTGGATTATGGAGTGTGCTTGTGGAGATTTGGGCTTATTCAGACACAAGAGTGTTAGTAAAGTCAGGAATTGATGTGCAGTATGGTGAGGAGGCCTGTGGTGCAGTCAGCAGTACAATTCATCCCAAAAGTGTTCAATATGGTTGAGTTCAATAGAAGACCACTCAAGATCTTTCTCTTCAAACCATCTTCATGCAGCTCTCTCTCTCTCTCTGGAAAATTAAATGCTACTGCATTGAAAGACATTCTAGGAAAAAACACATATGACTGGAAAAGTCAGTTTCAGTTTGAAAAAAAAAAAAATCATGGACATGTTTTCAATGTTCACAGTTCACTAATTTATGATGTTAAAAAAAAACAAAAAAAAACATAAAAGTGCATTGAATGCAAATGTTCTAATCTTTCTCAAATTATCATAAAATTATTCCTGTTTTTATAACAAGTAAATGATTTATATTTGTGCTTTTTTGTTGGGTTTTCTTTAAAATGTTTGACAAGAACATAAGGAAATGTACAAGTTTCTAAAAATGTCAGAACTCTTTGTCCAGATTGAGATTCGTTTTGATAGTTATGTTTTGCAAATTGTACAATTTCAAATCCTTTGGCTGTTTTTCATTCCAAAAAATAATATTCTAAATAGAATCCATTTCTTTAATTTAACCACAGAAACCATTTGAATGTTAGGATGGTGTGTATTGTTCTTCCTTGGAGAAAAGGCATGCAGATTTCCAGTCAGCTCCAGAAGTATTGGAACCCTTGGTAAGAATGGTTATATTTTATTTATTTATTTTTAAAAGGCTTTGTTTATTGGTGCACTAACTCTGATTGCACGGGTGCCTATCATTTTAATATGTGAGGTAACAGGTTTTTTCCAAACAATAAAGAAATTCAGCTTTTGCTCATAATTTCAGTGTAACATGAAGCAGATGGTTGTTAAATCCACATCGTATCAGGGGTGCTGATACTTGTGGTGTGGGGAGGAAATACGTTATACGAAGATCTACTAGATTTAATGGTTGTGGCAAACTGAATAAAGCACATTTATATCTCAACTCTTGTGGTGATTGTCATAAAATAGATTAGTAATGAAAAATTGTAAATGAACAGCAGCTCTGACCCAAAAGAGGATGGATTTTGAATCTGGTTTCTTACAAGGTTTCTGTATCCTCAAATCTAGGGATAAAGATCTACATCCAGCTTTCTGTAAAGCCGCCCTGTGACAGTGTGTATTATTAAAATCGTTGTATAAGTAAAAGTGAATTAGAGAAGAAACATATGAATGGATGTGTGTGTGTAAGCGCTTTCTGCTTGGCCTCAGTATGGTGTCTGATTTAAAGTGTCTGATTTAAACACACACACAGGAGATCATAAGCGAGTTAAGGAGCACAGCGCCAACCGGGTATCAGAGTCGATCTGTCGGTCTTCTGTCAGCAGGTGTGTTGGATGTGGAGTCTTGTGTAAAAAATGGCTCCCTGTGTAATTGAAACTGAATCCAATCCAGAATCCCCCTCGTGGTGACAGTTAGGAGTGTGAGGCACGACTGAGTCCAGGATACACTTTTACAAACCTTCTTGAGGGTGAGAATACATGTATCAGCTTTTACCCCAGCACAGCATGGTTGAGATTCCTGTGTTATCTTCTGACAGTGTTCTTGATTATGGTGAGCATTACGGGTAGAACTGTGGTAGAGCTTCAGTTTGGTTTTCAGATGTTTTGGGCAAGCAGACTAAAGACTAGTTCCAAGCTGACCAGTTCAAAAAGCCTCAGCCTTTCTTTCCTTTTGGTCTTGATCTTGACTTGACCCTCATAGGTCTCATATAAATCTTATGCTCTTTTGCTGGACGGATCCTACATTGCTTGCTCTATCTGCAAGCTTTCCTGTATCAGAATGAAAACACTGATGCTTACCTACAATGCTAAAATCAGAAAGGAATCCATAAACCTGGAAGCTCTTATGTTGCCCCACACTGCATCATGCTCCCTCTGATCCTCCACACTGATCCCTCCATCTCTCAGGGTACAAGGACGACCTGCAATATTAAGGTCAAGACACTTCTCCGTTCTAGAGGCTAGGCAATAGTGTGAACTTTCCTTATGTACCTCTTCATGGATTACTTACATTATTATTTTGTTCTTTGAATGAATCTAATCAGCCTCTAAATGCCAAAAATACAAATATTCACAACATCTGCTACCTAAACCTGTTTTTTTTATGTTTTTATTTTTTATGGGGTTTTTTTTGCATGCATTTACATATTTTACATAATTAAACATTACATAATTCATGAAAAAGTGCCACACTTTGTTTGGAATAATCAGAATATATTTATCAGTTTCTAGAATGTAAATTCTGAAAATTCTATTTTTACTCCTATTTTCATTTTAATTCTATTTTATTCCTTTTTTTATTCTACTCTATAATTCATATAGTTTCTATATTATGAACCAATAATTAAAAGCATTTAAGTTACTACAGCACTACACTGAAAAAAGACTCCATGCCAGAGACGGAAGCATCTCAAAAACATGTGTATTTTTCTCATTCTCAGGATGATAAACAAATGAAAGGCTTCTCGAAGCTTCCTGAATACAATCTAGGTTTCACAATCAGAAATATTTTAGAACACTTCTCTTTTGATTTTCTTTAATGATCAGAAAATTGGCCAGTGCAGTGAAAATTTTAGTTTAAACTCAGTATTTCTATACTTATCTGATCATTTTATTGTGCATTTTCAAAAACATATTGTGTTTTCTGTGCTCAGGAATTTTTTTCACCTCAGCCATTTTTTTTTTACTTGTTTAACTGAATAATACACATAAACAGCAAGCAAACAAAATTTCCATCATGTTAAGAAACAGTCTCAATATGGCCGATGATTCCCGGGTCGTCGCTTTGCCCCTGGTTAATTTTTTGGAGCACCCAGTGGACACATGTGACAAGAATTTGAGTCACATTGCATTAAATGATTGCCAGAGTAATGCTAAAAAAAAAGAATAAGACAGATTCAAGGGCAGAAGAGCTGGGTAAGTGGTTGGATGAGGAGGATGAAGAAGAGGAGGAGGAAAAGAGTGTTCCTCTGTGGACAGTCCTCTGACAACGAGGCTGGATGGTCAGCACCCGCAAAATTGAAATATTTCTGGTGATTCAAGGTTGACCACATTTTTTTTTCTTTCCTTTCCTCTCTCTCTAACACACTCTCTCTCTCTCTCTCTCTCTCTCTCTCTCTCTCTCTCTCTCTCTCTCTCTCTCTCTCTCTCTCTCTCGCTCTCTGAATTATCAAAAGGTTTACTGTAGGAATCAAACACTCTCCTTCAGGGGAGTTCAGCCGTGCATCTCGGTTTCATCCTCATTGCTCGGAGAGAACATTTCTGAGGGTGGAAGCACTTTTAAAATGAAGTCTGTTTTTTTTTTCCCTGCTGCTTGCCAACACGGCCTGTATCTTTAAGAGGCCTGTTGATTAGTTTTTAACACTGAGCCAGTATGCAGAGACCAATAAATTAAATATGAATAAATTAAAAATGAAGTCTAGCAGAAAATTGCTTGGAAAACACCACCTCCCCATTCAACTATGTATAGTAATGCTTTTAATGTCTGCTGACATGGGAATAGATATCAGTGTAAATTAACACGCCATCCGGGCGTAGTGGAGAACTTTTCACTTATTAAAAAAAAGGAGGGGGAGAGATTTACTCCAGTAAGTGTGTGGGCTAATTAATTTAATATTCAAATGAGCTAATTGGTTTTAATTGCAAATATTTTAAGAGTAGTTTGGGCAGAGGGAAAAAAGAGAGAGAGAGAGATTGATGAAGCTTGCTTTTAAAGTGCCATCTGTTGTAATATTTATTTCAGAATTTTTTAAAAATAAATAACTAAAGAATATCTTTTGAAATTAACCCCAACATTGTGCACCCACCCTCCTACACACACACACACACAAACACACACACACACACACACACACACACACACACACACACACACACACACACACACACACACACACAAATGCCTCAAATATTTAAATTTTAATGTGTATAATAATAAATTAATAAGGTCCCCTGGTGGTCTAGTGGTTAAGATGCAATTAATAACATATCCTAGTTTATTTGAGATATAGCACAAACACTTCATACCAACTATCAAGCACATTGGTGGAGATGTGATAATTTTTGGTCTTGTTTTGCAGCCACAGGACCTGAGAAACTTGCAATCATTGAGTTGGAAATTAACTCCTTTGTATAACAAAGATTTTTAGATGTCAAATGTAAGTCTGTCCGAACTTCTAGTTAATTTTCTTCTTCTTTCAGCTACTCCCATTAGGGGTCGCCACAGCAGTTTATCCGTCTCATACCCCCCTGTCCTCTGCATCTGCCTCTTTCAAACCAACTACCTGCATGTCTTCCCTCACCACATCCATAAACCTCCTCCTTGGCCTTCCTCTTTTCTTCCTTCCTAGTGGCTCCATCCTCAGCATTTTCTTACTGATATTCCCCATGTCCCTCCTCTGCACATGTCCAAACCATCTCAATTATGCGTCCCTCACCTCAAAAACGTCCTACATGCCCTGTCCCTCTAATAAACTCGTTTCTAATCCTGTCCATCTTCTTCACTCCCAATGAAAATCTTCAGCTCTGCTACCTCCAGCTCCACCTCCTGTCTTTTAGTTAATGCCACTGTTTCTAAACCATACAACATCGCAGGTCTCAACACAATGCTATAATCTTTCCCTTTCACTCTCGCAGATACTCTTCTATCACAAATCACTCCTGCTATCACTCTTCTCCAAACACTCCACCCTGCCTGCACTCTTTTCTTCACTTCTCTAACACACTCTCCTTTACTTTGCACTGTTCCCAGGGACCTGAACCCCTCCACCTTCACCACCTCTTCTCCCTGCAACCACACCACTCCACTGGTCTCCCTCTCATTCAAACACATTTACTCTGTCTTACTCCTACTGAATTTCATTCCTCTTCTCTCCAGCATGTACCTCCACCTCTCTAAGCTCTTCTCAACCTGCTCCCTACTCTCACCACAAAGCACTATATCATCCGCAAACATCATAGTCTACGGAGACACCTGTCTGACCTCTTCTGTCAACCTGTCCATCAGCACTGCAAACAGGAAAGGGCTCAGAGCTGATCCTTGATGCAGTCCCACCTCCACCTTGAACCAGTCTGTCATTCCTACTGCACACTTCACTAGTGTCACACTGTTGTCACACTGTCCTGCACCACTCTCACATACTTCTCTGCCACACCTGACTTCCTTAAGCAATACCACAACTTCTCTCTCGGCACCCTGTCATACGCTTTCTCTAAATCCAAAAACACACAACGCAACTCCTTCTGACCTTCTCTATACTTCTCCATCAACATTCTCAAAGCAAATATTGCATCTGTAGTGCTCTTTTATGAAACCATACTGTTGGTTACAGATGGTCACCTCTTCCCTCAGCCTGGCTTCCACTACTCTTTCCATAACTTCATGGTGTGACATGAACTTTATTCTCCTGTAGTTACTGAAGGTCTGCACATCTCTCTTATGCTTAAAGTTCAGTACCAGCACACTCCTTCTCCATTCCTCAGGCATCCTCTCATCTTCCAAAATCTTGTTAAACAATCTGGTTAAAAACTCTACTGCCATCTCTTCTAAACATCTCCATGCTTCTACTAATATGTCATCTGGTCCAACCGACTTTCCACTCTTCATCCTCTTAATCGCTGTTCTCACTTCCTCCTTACTAATACTATCCACATCCTGCTTCACAATCTCCAGACCATCCAACCTTCTCTCTCTCTCTCTCTCTCATTTTCCTCATTCATCAGCTGCTCAAAATACTCCCTCCACCTTCTCAACACACTCTCCTCACTAGTCAACACATTTCCATCTCCATCCTTAATTGCTCTAACTTGCAGCACATCCTTTCCAGCTCTGCTTGGCTGAACAGTACAAATCCGTTTCTTCTTCCTTAGTGTCAAACTTCTTATACAGTTCCTCATATGCCTTTTCCTTGGCTTTTTCTACATCTTTCTTCACCTGCTACCGCATCTTCTTGTACTCCTGCCTATTTTTCTCATCTCTCTGACGATCCCAATCCTGTTTCGCCAACCTCTTTCTCCTTATGCTTTTCTGTACTTCCTCGTTCCAACACCACATCTTTTAGCTTTACTTTATCTTTACAGAAGTCACAAGTACCTTTCTAGCTGTCTCCCTTATCACTTCTGCAGTAGTTGCCCAATCATCCAGCACATCTTCACCACCACTAAACCCCTGTCTGACCTCTTCCCAGAATCTCACACTACAGTATCCTTTTAGCAAAATTTACCACCATCTGCCCTTCCACATTCCTCTCCTTAAGGCCATACCATAGCTTCACGTTCATCACACTATCAGAAACTTTCTTCACCTCCACTACACTTTTACTGTACTCTTCCTTTAGGATCACCCCTACACCATTTCTCTTTCCATCCACACCATAATAGAACAGTTTAAACACCTTCAATGCTCCACTTGGTCCCCTGAACACACAACATATATACCTTTCTCCGCTCCATCATATCAGCTACCTCTCTCCCTTTACCAGTCATAGTACCAACATTTAAAGTGCCCATTGTAACCTCCACTCTCCTACACTATTTTTTCTCCTTGTTGTCTCTGTAGACGTCTTCCTCCTTTTCTTCTGCTTCTTCGGCCAACAGAAGCCCAATTTCCACCTGTACTCTGTTGGCTAACCCAGGGTTGAGGATAGGGATTGTCAAAATATCATATGTCCATGAATAAATAACGCACATTAGCTCATTACTACAATGTCATAAGCCACATGGTTAGGATGGAGGATGTGTTAAGAGGAGGAAGTGATAGGAGGAGGCTCGCAGACTCAGCTGCAGGTATTGGATCTCGGCGTATGGATTGATTAATTAAAGAAGCTCCATTAAGGTTATTGAGATGCTGCGACTGACAGGTGGAGGCTCTCTGCGTCTCGCTGTTCTACTCTCCTTCAGGCTCTGATGACATTAGCGTTCTGAAAACCCATGGAGTCGCACTGTGAGCCATATATCTTGCCTTCCAGGGTCTGAGAAGGGGCCACCAAGTTTTAAATCCTTACCTCTGCTCTTTCTGTCAGGGCCCATCTGTCAGTGCATACAGCTGTAGAAGAGAAGAAAGGCCAGTACCCTGTTCCAACTGGCCGCCTTTCTAATTTCCTGTGCCTCACAAACAAACGCCCGCTTTTTCAGCCTCCAAACTCCTTTTGCTCTGTGTGTGTGTTTGTGTGAGCGTGTGTGTTCTTACTTCTGGCACAGGAAACACCAAGAAAACTCTAAAAGTCTGTTTAGAAAGGAACCTAAAAATCCATCCTTTCTCCCTCTCTCTCTCGCCTGTAAATTCCAGGATACCAGGACAATTGAATTTTGGGATGTTCCCCCTCCTTTTCACCCTTTCTCCCCTTTAATGAATTAGAAGTCTGGCATGGAAAAAAACAAGACCATATGTTGAAATCCCATCCTGGCCACTGACGGCACATTTGGCGTACAGACCTCGCGCGAATGGCTCTGGCTCTGAACAGCGACCAAGCCTTTTTTTACCCGAATGAATCTTTGTTATCTGTCCGAGGCCAGAAATTCCATGCCGTGTCTGTGTTCACCGTAAACAAGAAACGCTAAGGTTCCAGATGAAGAGTTATTGAGATGATTCATCATGTTCAGGTGATACACACACACAGGCACACACACACAATCATACACTGTAATTATTTAATGACGCGATCCATCAAAGACGAGCTCAACTCTGTGTTGTCTCTCTGTTCGCTTCTGTGTGAGATTCTCTGTAAAGCGCCCTCCTGTGGTTCTCGATCAGACTGAGCTTAGACTCCACAACACACTTACGCCCATCCATGGAGCTGTCGATATTTCTCTTTTGAACAGTCTTATTACAGTATAATTATTACACAGGTGTTGCTGAGTTTTTAGATTGTGATTGGCCAGAAGGTGATTATTTTTCTAACAGCAGCTCTGAAACGTTATCGTTTCTTCGGCAACAGTTTGTGCACAGGGCCCTCCACAGAGCACACACCATTGATGACAAACAGATATATATCAAAATTTATTTATTTATTTATTTATTGCTGAATCATAAAAGCAAAAACTAGCCAAAGTGGCAAAAAGTGTTGTAATTAAACACAACTTACTAATATGGAGTGAAAGTCAGAGAGCACACACACACCGTTCAGTCTTTTATGGAGTCCAAATTGTGGTAACGTTTTTTATTTTTATTTCCATTGCTGGTTTCGTGCTTTGAATAATAAAGCGAAAAGTAAATAGGTGGGTGCAGTGGTGCAAACCTCTTAATTCCTCGCAAAAATCTTTTAATTATTGGTTAGAAATGTACACACACACACACACACACACACACACACACACACACATATATATATATAGTACTGATACTTTAGTTAGGAATAATTATTTTATAATAATAAAAAAAAATACATATTTATATATCCTTACAATAATAATAATAATAATAATAATAATAACACTAAGATAAAATACAAGGCTAAAATGATAAAATGATAAAATGATGATAGATAGATAGATAGATAGATAGATAGATAGATAGATAGATAGATAGATAGATAGATAGATAGATAGATAGATAGATAGATAGATAGATCGATCGATCGATCGATCGATCTCAATCAGATCAAGACACCTGTCTAAAGATCCACACCAAGAAGGAGAACAGACCAGGTTTCTAGTAAAACATATTAAATACTGTGTGTAAGCAGACAGGCTTTGTGTTTCAGACACATATACACAAACACACACACACACACACACACACACACACACACACACACACACACACAACACTGGATGCAAATAGGATTCTAGCACAGCCTCAGTGAGTTCTGCTTGGTGACTTTAATATCGTATCCGTACTAAGGATTATTTTCTCGCCATCCAGAAGCCTAGTGCTTGAGCGTTAGAGAACCCCTGCTGCACACCCAAACAAGATTAGACTCCAATTCACTCTCATTCTCAATGATGTGCTTTTCTGGCTGTCCCACCACTGTAGTTCCCTCCTTGATGATTTTATTGTAATCGAATCATTTTTTCTGATGTTTTAAACTAAATACTTTTAATTCATTATGGGATGTTCAGTGCATAAGTTATATACAGGCAGCACGGCAGGACAGAGGCTAGTGTTCTCCTCGTGTCTGTGCGAATTTTATTCCAGGTTCTTCCACACCTCAAAAACACATGCCAGTAGATAGGCTGATAAATAGGTGTGTGTGTGTGTGTGTGTGTGTGTGTGTGTGTGTGTGTGTGTGTGTGTGTGTGTGTGTGTGTGTGTGTGTGTTGTGGTGTGTTTGTGTCATTTGGCTTTTGTGTGTCATGTTGTGTGTTGTGAATATTGGCTTTTGTGTGTGTGTGTGTGTGTGTGTGTGTGTGTGTGTGTGTGTGTGTGTGTGTGTGTGTGCGTGCGTGCGTGCGTGCGTGCGTGTGTGTGTGTATGCGCACGAGTGAGAATGGCGTATCCTCTCAGACATATTCCTGCTTCTACACCCAGCATTCCCAGGATAGACTCAGGACCCACCATGACCCAGACCATTATACAGCATGTAGTGAAGAACAATAAAAATAAAGGTTTTCTCAATTCCAGTAGAACTTATTTGTTTTTATTGAAGAAATATAATCATTTCTTGTATACAGTAATTTGGCAATTTAATATTCATAAAATGAACAGTTGTGGGGGTTTTTTTGTGGTGTTTATTTACATGAAATTCCAGTTTAAAGTTGTTCCAGTGATCTTTGGTTAGGTGGCATTATTTCCAAAGGTAAAAAAAGGTATACAGCTATTAAACCCTAAAACCCTGTTAAAGAGTATTTGCTTTCATTTTGGTTCGAATATTAAAATTAAAAATATTTTCCTATATGGCAGCTGGGACTCGGGTCAGATGTTTACCCGGTTCTTACGCAGTCATTAAATAATCTTGAATTCATGGACTCGAAGCAGATTGAATTTTTTTCATTTTATTTCTATCCCACATTAGAATTGTTTAAGACTTAAATACGTTGTCACGGTCCATGATCATAAAGGTTGAGTCATTCTCTGGTTTATATGTCCAGCAGATCCTCTCAGTATTTCCTGTGCAGCATTGATTTCCTCCCCTGGACTTCAAGGTGCGCGTGGCCTACCTGATCCTCTCGGCCCGCGTCCTGGCTTTGGGGAGTGGCTTGTCGAGGAGGAGGTGGAGGGGTGATCTTTTGGTGAAATCTTATTGTTGCTCTCTTGCTTGTCCTGAATGCTGTGACGCTTTGTGCTTGTGTGTTTGTTCCTTGTTAAGGACTGCAAAAAAAAAGACAAGTGTTTTACTCTCCTCAGACTGGTGATGCTGGTGATGATGGCACCATCTAGTGGCGAATTAAGTTTTCCACTGTACTACATTCATTCTTCCTAACTCATACATTTCTTTATTTTACACAGAAGTTTTGATTACATTAGTGAGACCTAAAGCTCGTTATGAGTGTATGGAGGAACTGACCGACACTGTGTTGCTCGTCTTTGCAGCTGAGCCGTTCTTCATTGAACTGTAGGAAGAGTGCAATTTCGTCTTTTTCTGCAGTGGGGGAAACAGTGGGGCATAGATTACAATCAGAACAAAACTGTCATGAGATGTCTGAAATTTACTATATTTAAATTACACATTTCCATGATATCTCGTTTGTTCACTAGTACAAAATAAATGGCCAGTGAATTTCTCAGTGAGTCTAAGGTTAGAGTTCTCTCATTTCTTCCGGTAATAAACAATCTGATAAGCCAAAGGTCCCAATGTTTCTGGAGCTGTCCAACTGTTCATTTGTATGAAAGTGATAAATGACTTGAGTCTAATATGTGACACTGGATTATAAATGACAATCCCACGTAATTTCTGACCACAAAATGATTCACCGTTTTTGTGGTTGTGGAAGGTTTTTTGTCGCTGCTGTTCGGGTCTTCATCGAGTGCCTGCACTGGAGCACATCCAGGAGCCGACGGAGTTTCTGGGGCAGCCACAGTCTCCGCTGCGCTGTCCTGAGTGCAGCTGAAGGAGAGACTGGCCATTCCATCGCTCACCTCCTCCCTATTTTCCGGATCGTTCCTAAACTGTCGCATCAACATCAGGACGTTGGTGGGGGCGGCATCCTTGGAAGTGTCTCCCTGAAACATTGTCACACTTAATTTATTCATTATGCTGCTAAGACAGTTAGCTATAGTGTTAGATGCATGAACTATAGAACGTCTGTACAGTTCTATATTATTGTATTGTACTGGTGCCACAATAACTAGCAGGTAAGAATTGATTCTCTGCACCTGTGTGCTTATAGACCCGTCTGTTCTAAGACAGATACCGACAGCACTGAGCTCCCATGGCACAGGTCCTTCCCCCTGGCATTGGATCAACTCGAATCAAGCAACAGACACTTCTGCTTGTTTTTAAAATTTATTTAGCACCAGCTCTGGTTGATTTCATGTGTTTGTATGTATTAGGCACAGTCAGTCCATTTCCCAAAAGTGTCTGATCCATGATAGTTAAATCATGTATTTTCTATGCATTGATAATATGAACATGTGCATCTTAATAGCTTTAGTTCACTACATGAAGAAATGTATAATTAAATTAAACTACATCATACAAAACAATTCATTACTAAATTGGAATCCTGGAGCTCACATGACACTCACATAGTACAGAGTCATTTATCTCAACCAGTTTAACTACTGGTTTGTTTTTCTGGGAGTTTTCTAACACTGACACTGGGAGAACGTGTGAAATTCCACACTGACTAGAACCTGAGCTCAGAATCGAACACCGGAACTGTTAAGAGTCAACACCATCTATGGCACCCTGCTTCATAAATAGCAAGCTGTAGGCTCTATAAGGTGATATGGACTGTATGAGAGGATGGATGTCCTTACCGTGACCCAGGGGTTATTCAGAAGCTCGCTGGCTGTGATTCTATGTGCTGGGTCGACATTCAGCAAACTGCTCAGTACTATTTTGGCTGTTTGACAAAGAGAGAGAGAGAGAAAAAAAAAAACCCTGACCATCTAGAGAAACTCCAGAATAATTCTGGTTAATATCAGTAAGAGGGATGTGCCTTTGTTAACCTGAATCACTGACGGTTTCCCACAAGGGAGCGGAGAAGTTCAGCTCACCCCTCTTAATCAGTTCAAACAGGTGCTTCTCAGATTTTGAGCAGAATGGAGGTTCTCCACTTAACCTTTAGAAGAAACAACAGTTAACAAGCACTACAAAGCACTAGTTAACAAGTGACTGTCTAGAGCCAAGGCCAGGGAGCAGACAGACAGGCTCAACCGACCATCTGCTAGCTGCACAGAGTCGTCACTCAGGATCCACCATATTGAGACTGTGTCTGTCCCCCGAGCAAAACTAAAATATAGGAATTATCAGAAAGTCTGTTTAATTAACCTGATTAACATTAAATTAAACAGGACTGAACGCACAGCCAGCACCTCTGATCTAAAAATAGGATTGTTGAATATTAGATCTCTCACGCCAAAAGCGCTTACTATAAACGAAATTATTACCGACCAGGAGTTTAATATAATGTGTTTGACAGAAACATGGATTAAATCGAATGAATATGTAGCATTAAATGAGGCGAGTCCTCCTGGGTATAGTTACATACACCAACCCCGTCTAAATGGCAGAGGAGGTGGAGTAGCAGCTATTTATAATAATAATCTAAACGTCACACAAAAGACTAAACAAAAATGTAAAACATTTGAAGTTCTTTACACCAACATTAAATATTCAGTGTCCGAAAGCAGGTCAAGCCAGTTAATTCCACTAATTATTATTTATAGACCCCCAGGGCCCTACTCTGATTTTCTGATAGAATTTGCAGATTTCATTACAAATGTAGCTACTTCTTTAGATAAAGCATTAATTGTTGGTGACTTTAATATTCATTTTGATAATCAGAAAGACTCCTTAAGAGCAGCAGTTGTGTCCATTCTAGATTCAGTTGGAATTAATCAGAATGTTATAGGACCCACTCATAGTGGTGGACACACTCTCGATTTGTTGTTAACATTTGGATTAAACATAAAAAACTTAATTCCACAGTCTGAAGCTATTTCAGACCATTATCTAATCTCGTTTAAAATTTGCCTAAGTCATTGCATTTCTACCTCACCACGTTACCGTGTTAAGCGTACTTTCACGTCAGCTACAGCACCGCGTTTTATTAATAATCTTCCCGAAATTACGATATTAGATAGATCTCCGTCAGACCCCGCAGAGCTCGACTGGGCCACTGAACATCTAGAAACAACGTTACGTTACACTCTAGATGATGTAGCTCCCCTTAAGACCAAAATGATCAGGGAGAAAAAATTAGCACAGTGATATAATGATCATACGCGCACCTTAAAACAGACCACTCGAAAATTAGAACGTAAATGGCGTTAAACAAAATTAACAGTATTTCGAGTAGCATGGAAGGAGAGCCTCTTAAATGATAGAAAATCTCTTAGTGCTGCTAGATCAGCATATTTCTCCACCCTAATAGAAAATAACAAGCATAATCTTAGATTTTTATTCAGCACGGTAGCAAAATTAACAGGAAATAAAAGCACTGCACTAACATGCACACCATCATTAGGTAGTAATGATTTCATGAACTTTTTTAATAATAAAATTGAAAACATCAGGCAAGAAATCCAGACGGTTAATATAAATCCAAATTATTTTACAAGTAACCCTGTAGACACCAGTGTAATTATAGCAGACAATCAACTACAAAGCTTCACTCCTATTCATGAGAATGACTTAATTTCATTAATCTCCTCATCAGAATCATCAACCTGCATTCTAGATCCCTTGCCTACAAGTTTCTTTAAACAGATAGCTCCAGAGGTAATTGAACCTGTTTTAAAAAAGCAGTTATCCACCCCCTTATTAAGAAACCTGACCTTGACCCATGTCAGTTGTCCAACTACAGACCAATATCAAATCTCCCCTTTATATCCAAAATGTTAGAAAAGGTTGTAGCACAGCAGTTATGCTCACACCTACTTATGAATAACATTTTTGAAATGTATCAGTCAGGATTTCGGCCTCATCATAGCACAGAGACGGCGCTAGTTAAGGTGGTAAATGACCTGTTATTGGCCTCTGATCAGGGTTTTGTCTCCTTACTTGCTTTGCTCGACCTTAGTGCAGCTTTTGACACCATTGATCACACTATACTGCTTGCTAGACTTGAGAACGTTGTAGGAATAAAGGGAACAGCTCTCTCTTGGCTCAGGTCTTATTTGACTGATCGCTATCAGTTTGTTGATGTAAATGGTGAGTTCTCCACACTCTATGAGGTAAAGTTTGGTGTTCCTCAAGGATCTGTCTTAGGCCCACTGCTTTTCTCTTTATATATGCTGCCTCTTGGTGAAATCATTCATAAACATGGGATTCGCTTCCATTGCTATGCTGATGACACACAGCTGTATATTTCAGCAAAGCCAGATGAGCGAGATCAGCTTAACAATGTTGAGAAGTGTGTAAAGGACATTAGACAGTGGATGCTTAATAACTTTCTTCTGCTCAACTCAGATAAGACGGAAGTACTTTTACTAGGACCACATAGAAGTAAACTTTCCGATTACGTAGCATCTCTAAATGGTGTTTCTGTTTCAGCATGTACGACTGTCAAAGACCTTGGTGTGATTATTGACCCGAGTCTTTCCTTTGAGTCTCACGTGAATAATATTACCAGGATCGCCTTCTTTCACCGTAGAAATGTTGCTAAAATTTGAAATATGATGTCGTGACAGGATGCAGAAAAACTAGTTCATGCCTTTGTTACTTCTAGATTAGACTACTGTAACGCTTTACTGTCTGGGTGTTCGAGTAAGTGCATAAATAAGCTTCAGTTAGTTCAGAATGCAGCAGCAAGAGTCCTCACTAGATCTAGGAAATACGACCACATCACCCCTGTTTTAATCAGTCTACACTGGCTCCCAATCAAATCTCGCATTGATTATAAAATATTACTACTGACGTATAAAGCACTTAACGGTCTGGCAGTATCTGAGTGAACTTCTGTACCAGTATGATCCTCCACGTCTACTTAGATCAAAAGGTGCTGGCTATCTGTTGGTTCCTCAAATAATGAAGACTACAGCAGGGGGCAGATCTTTCTCTTATAAAGCCCCACAGTTATGGAACAGCCTTTCAACCAGTGTTCGGGACTCGGACACAGTCTCAGTGTTCAAGTCGAGGTTGAAAACTTATTTATTTAGTCAAGCCTTTTATCATTAGGTTTTTCTTAGGTAAAGGCTCAGATCTGGAGGGAGCATGGATATAGAGTGTTTGGTGAACTGGTATATTTGTATGCTGTCGTCCCCTCACATTCACACGTTCACTCGGGTTTGTTGACGGTGGTGTGGTGGGTCGTCTCTTATCCCAGAGATCCCTCATGTCTGTGTTACCTTCTGGTTCTCCCTTTTAGTTATGCTGCCATAGCGAGTCTTGCCGGAGTCCAAACTGCACAGTGACATTAACTTTCATACACCAATAGGGACACTTAATAATCCATATCCTTCTCTTCCCGTCACCCTCTCTCTCTCTCTCTCTCTCTCTCTCTCTCTCTCTCTCTCTCTCTCTCTCTCTCTCGGTCGAGTTAAACATGCTCCTGAGGTTCCAGTGACCACTGTTCCTGCCCCTCTCCCCTCCGTGGATCTTCACACTTCTGTGCAGCTTGGGACGGTCTCTCATCAACACCTTGGGTGGTTCCATGTCATTCCGGAGTAGAACGGGTGCTTTGAGGACGGATTGGACTGTAGTTGGTGTCGGCGGTCTGCTGCACTGACTCGGGAGTGCAGTTTGCTTCTGATCATCATCACTGTACCCAGCAACATTGTATATCTGCTTTAAATGGACATTTGGTGCAACCCAGATGGGGATGGGTTCCCTCTTGAGTCTGGTTCCTCTCAAGGTTTCTTCCTTATGCCATCTCGGGGAGTTTTTTCTTGCCACAGTTGCTCATCAGGGACAAACATACTTACAAAGAACATATTTACGTTTAATCACCACATTATCTGTGTAAAGCTGCTTTGAGACAATGTTCATTGTTAAAAGCGCTATACAAATAAACATGAATTGAATTGAATTGAATTGAATTGAATAAGTTACCAGTAATTATAACTGTCTAGTGATGCCACGAAGGTGTACCTATTAAAATAGACACTGAGTCTATGCATATACACAAACGTATCTAGTTTACTGTACATGGAATGTGTTTGTGTGTGTGGTGTTTTGTGTGCAAATGCCGGAACATCTGACTGTGTTTTTGCATTGAGGATTGTGTATATGTGTACACTTGCGTATTTGTGTCTTGTCGTGGTGTGTTTGTGTCCTGCATGTTCTGTGTGTGTATGAATGAATGAATGATGCAGAATGATCTTACAGCATGTACATGATGACGCCGATGCTCCACATGTCACACTGCTGGCTGTAGTCATAGCCATTGATCACTTCAGGTGCTGACGGAACAAACACAAGAGTCAACAATGACAAACATTGGGGCTCCAAGTGTGTGTGTGTGTGTGTGTGTGTGTGTGTGTGTGTGTGTGTGTGTGTGTGTGTGTCTGTGTGTGAGATAGAGTGAGCTATAAGTTTCGTACCATTTAAATTGGGTCAACCTCTGCTTTTTAATCAGTCTGCATGGAACTTATTAAACTAGCTGACATCAATTCATCTAATGACAATTTAATGAGAACATGCTCTGCATGTGTGTGTGTATGTGTGTGTGTGTGTGTGTGTGTGTGTGTGTGTGTGTGTGTGTGTGTGTGTGTGTGTGTGTGTGTGTGTGTGTCTTACCCATGTATTTGGGTGTCCCACATGTGGCTTGGAGCATGGTCCCCACTCCACCTTTCTGCACGGATAGTCCGAAATCTGTGATCTGTGACCATACACACACACACACACACACACACACACACACACACACACACACACACACACACACACACATAGGTTACTATCCACTGCACACTGTGTGTGTTTAGCATATGTTTTATTTAGTTTATATTGTGTGTGTGTGTGTGTGTGTGTGTGTGTGTGTGTGTGTGTGTGTGTGTGTGTGTGTGTGTGTGTGTGAGAGAGTTTATTTTTGTGTCAGTGAAGTGTTTCTATGTATGCATGTGTGTGAGTGAGTTTTGCATGTTTTTTTTTTTTTGCGTGTGTGTGGGTGTGTATTATGCTACACATGGGGACATCACACATCAAAATGTATTATTCATGTATATATATATATACACACACACACACACACACACACACACACACTTTTACCTTTTTCATAATTAGGTTCTGCTCTATACTGTCTGACCTTTTAATGTAATATAGAGCACACACTCCCTGAGCTGGATCAATCTCCTTTACATCTAAACTCCATTTTGAATATTTACAGTCCGAATAGTCTTATGTGGGAAAGGCTGGCCAACACACACACACACACACACACACACACACACACACACACACACACAAACACTCACACCCTGATGAATAATACATCTGAACAGTATATATGGTTTCAGTGAGGCTGGAGGGGCAAGCTGAATAAATAACCAGGAAAGATGACCACCTTCTGCTAGAAAAAAGGTAGTTGTACCGGAGCAGGACAGCCGAATCTCATCTCCTCTCGCGTTTCCACTCTGATTTATTCGCTTTGCTTAAACTCATCGCAACCCTCCACCACACCTAGTGCTCTGTGCTGATTACCTTCAGCCTCAGATGCATGCTGGGAGCCAACCACTTCCTTTTGTTTCAGAAAACAATTTGCACCGATTTGTTTTTTTGAGAGCGGAACATTCATGAACGGGCTTATCCTGGAGCTCTGGTGTAATGTGATACTTTTTCAAGGGTTGGGTGAAGGAGAGCGTGCCGAGGTCCTGTACTGAAGACCTTTACTAAGGTCCTTGTCTAGACCTCGTAAGTTTTTTCACACTCACCTTGATGTTTATCTCGGCATGACCATCGGACTCGTGATAGCTATCCACAAGAATGTTCTCTAGTTTAAGATCCCGGTGAACAATGCCTGGGGAAAGAAAAAGATCAGCAGAAAAGGATGAGAAATCATTTGAATAATTAAATGTAAATATGACTGCTGTTGATATTTACATATCATTATTAAATAATTGCTAATGGTTAAATAATTGAATGAAAGTATTAACAGCAGCCGCACATTTTTTGAAATTTAAAAAAAATACTTCACAATTTCGATGATCATCAGTGTGTAAAACGCTTTTATAGTAAACTATCAGTTTACCAACACATAGGTAATTATTTTCCTATCACAGCCTGTGATTACAGTGTTTGGATACACATTGGATACTAAAACTTTTTGAGAGATTTTGAAAGCAAAAATATTGAAGCTGAACCACAACATGAAAACCTTTCATCAGCAATAAGAATCAGCAGGTCACATTGGAATTCAGAAAGAAAATCAAATACAAAAAAAATACAAAATAACAAAAATAAAACTACATGAGTGGAGAAAGAAAGGATCTGCTCATGATCCAACTCCTGGCTGAAGCACGGTGTAGGTAGTGTCATAGCTTGGGCTTGCGTAGCTGCTACTGGAACAGACTCAGTCGTTTGTATAGATGATGGAACTACAGAAACAACCCTTCCATAAATGTTCTATAAGTGTCTTCTTTACACAATCGCACAGAGGATTTTATTAGTGGGTTCGAATTTGCATGTCCTGCTGCTATACAATATAAATCAACACCTTCTGGCCAATCACAGTGCACGATTCAGCAGCGCTATGGTGTAAAGGTGAATCTAATGAGCTTGTGAGCGGCGTGTGAGGATACTGGTCACGTTACACAAGCTGGGTAATATAAACCTTATGAACTCGGCTGTATGTAAAGACACACCAACATTTGGAGTCATTTGGAAAGCACACATATTAATCACTATTCCTTTGCTGTTCATCGTTAACGACTCATTAGCCTTGTGTAATGGTGTCTCCTTGCCGTGCAACGTCCTGAATTACCTTTAACTGGAGATTTCGGAAGAAGAGAGAAAATTGCAGCGCGTCCTCCGAATCAATTAAAACGGGCTGATATTTAGTCTGGCAGTTGGTATATTATCTCGTAATTAGAATAAGCCTGGAGCCTGGGAACGAGGCAGAGAGTTAATGTGGCCGCAATCAGCACAGTGATTATCAGATGTCAACGAGAACAAAGTGATGGAGGTCCGGTTTATGATGTGACCAATTTGCCCAGATGTGGAGAACAATCTGTGTACATGACGCCTGTCTCTGAGGGCCGCATCGCTAAAACCATTAAATCATAATGAGATTACGGTTATGAGAATGTGAAGTTTAATACAGGCTGGAAAAAAAATAAAACACAGCGGACCTCCCACTCAACCGCTCTGGATAATCATGTGTGTTCAAAGCAGCTCATGGAGCTCATTTACATTCATCTGACCACCGGTTTATTAAGTGGAAGTGTAGACAGGATCAGCAGTCTCACACACTACAATAAAAAAAACCCAGCATGAAACGAGAATTCTGATTTCATACCTTACAAATAACACACACACACACACACACACACACACACACACACACACACACACACACACACACACACACACACACACACACACATACAGTCTGAGTAACTGTGGAGCTTTAAAAAAACTCCACACTTGGGTGTGGTACTTGGGTACTTATTTTAGCGCGTGTGTGTGTGTGTGTGTGTGTGTGTGTGTGTGTGTGTGTGTGTGTGTGTGTGTGTGTGTGTGTGTGATGTATTAGGTGTATGTGATCTATCGTTTATGTGGCTGTGTCTATGTGCTGTGCCCTGTATTGTGTGTGTCTATTGCGTGCATGAGTGTCATTTTATGTTGTGAGTGAGCGAGTTTGTGTGCATGTGTGTGCGTGTTGTGTGTGCATGCATGTGTGAATGTGTATTGTATTGTTGTGTGTGATGTATTGTGTGAGAGAGAGAAAATAAAAGAGAATGTCTGTGCTGTGCGCGTATTGTGTGTGATGTGTGTGTCTATTGTGTGTATGTGTGGGTGTTTGTGTGTGTGTGTGAAAGCGAGAAAGTGAAAGACAATGTGAGTTGTGTGTGAGTGTGTTGCATTGTGTGTGCATGCATATGTGTTTGTGCATGTTGTATTGTGTGTGCGTGTGTGTGTGTGTTACCATGTTTGTGCAGATAGACAGTGGCATCGGCTAAGCTTCTGATTATGTGTCTGGTTTCCTCTTCACTGAAATGCTTTTTATTCTCTAAGAGCTTCTTTAGCTCTCCACCTTCACACAGATCCAAAACCAGGTACATTTTCTGCAACACACACACACAAACACACACTCTGGGCCTCCATAAAATCTCTAAAAAGAACACAGTTCTTCAGGTGCGTTCTCATCTCAATCTTTACCTCCGACGTCTCAAACACCTCCTTCAGGTGGATGATGTGCTTGTGGTGTACTCTCTTCAGGATGCTCACCTCTCTCTCCAAGAGCCTAACACCTGAACTCCCAGCCTGCGTTAAAGCACACAGCAAGCGTCAGACGAGACCCCAGACACAGGCCGTCCTCCACCCCGCTATCTGCACACTTACCTTGTCTTTGTTTACCCTCTTAATCGCCCACTTCTTCTGGGACTCCACGTGAGTGACTTCACATACGACCCCAAAGCTTCCTTGACCTAGTTTCCTCCCGAAGGAGTAGATTTTCTGTGGATCCAAATGAAAAGGGCAGCGTTAGGTCGAGCAGTACACATTTCCTTTTTTCTACCTCTCCGACAGTAAACAAACACTCCCTGCCTGCCTTAATGGGGACACGATGAGGGTGATGAGGGGTAAGCGGGGCAGGAGAAGGAGGGGGAAGAGGACGAGGAGGAGGAGGAGGAGGCGGAGGGGGGGGTTGTTTTTCAGCCCTTCTCATGCTCTATTAAGTCGAGACCTGAATCCTTAAAGTGGAACTTAATTTTCGAGTTTGCCAGTCTCTGGAGTTCGAGAGAATATAGTATTTCTAATCAAGTTACAAATGATTAAGTTGCTGCCGCAGTTCATTCAATCTCAGGTCTAATTAACTCGATCATTATCTCGACGCATGCAAGGCTGAGCACAGACTGCTGCGGATTTGGCAAAGACGGCGCTTGGGGCCGAACAGAGGCACGGAGAGGTGCAAGATGCCTTCAGGACTGTGGGGAGAGCTGTGCCTAAGGCAGCCGGGGGGTCAATAACGTAAGCTTTCGTCCATTCTGAATTGAGCCTCACTGTAACCTACTCACTGTCTTTGACACAATGGACTGTGGATGGGTCTCTTTGTTGGGGCTTTAAAATGGTGCCCATATGGAGCACTTTTTTTCATGTTAACAACTTATTTGGTTACTTTTTGTTGTCCATACTGTGGAAATTTGTCTTTACCTTGGAAATTTGTTTTTAAGTAATCAAACATATACACACATTTAAATACACTATATAAACAAAAGTATTGGGACTTTTGCAGCCATATTAATTTTTTTTCAAAACTGTTACCACAAAGTTGGAGGCACAGAATTGTACAGGATGTCTTTGGATGCAGTAGCATTCAATTTTCCCTTCATTTGAACTAGAAGACCCAAACATGTTCCATCATGACACTGCCCCTGTCCACAATGCAAGCTCCATGAAGATATGGTTTACATGGTTTGGAGTGGAAGATCTTAAGGTAGTCTCCTATGGAGCTCTGACCTTAACCGTACTATACATCAGTACCTGACTTTACTAACACTATTGTAACTGAATGAACCCAAACCTCCACAGACACAATCCAAAATCTAGTGGATCATCTTCCCATACTGGACGTTATTATAACAGCAAATGGGGACTAAATTTGGAATGGTCTTCTAGTCAGTGTCCACAAGCATTTGTCCATATAATGTAAATTGATTTCTAAGTATTGGTTTATAAGGTTTGGATATAGGACATATGCATACAATTGGGTATGCATATGTCCTATATTCAAACCTTACAAACCAATACTCCTGACTCAGCATATATTAATACTCTAATGCCAAATGGTACCAGTGAAGTTAATATGCATTTTTCCTCTCTGGTGACTGCATACACCTTTTACCTTGAACTTTTATTTATCGTTATCTCATTTACAGGTCACACTAAATAACAACAATCTTGCAACTTTCAGCATGAGACCTTTGTACTGAGATCTTCTCACTTTTGTGTACATTTTTATGTAAAGTTTTGAGAAGAAGCAACTAATACAAACAATCGTCAGTTTCCGTCCTCACAACTCTAGACCCTACCTGCAATTAGCCCCCCCCCCAAAAAAAACAAAAAAAAACAAAACATAAGCGTTGGTTTTTTTTTTTCACCTGCAATGCACAAATCACTTATTACATGTGTACAGACACAGATAATGAAGTATTAAATACAGTGGCTAAGATGCCTAGCTACTGAGCTAGTACATCCAACTCGTTATCGCAAAATATAGCTACAGATGTATGAAGCTGAGTGTGTAACGTGATTAAAACTCAAATTTAGAAAGAAGGTTATATAAATTATATAAAGAGCTGTAGATTAGCAAATATCCAAATTCCTACTTTCATAACTTTCTATTATTAAATTCTGATAAGATGAAGCTTTTGCTCATCGGCCCAAAAATCAGTACACAGAAGTTCCAGCATCTCAACCTGCATTTAGAAGGATGTTCTGTAACCTCTAGTTCAACAGTAAAAGACCTGGGACTTATTTTAGACAGCAACTTGTCTTTTAAATATCATATCAACCAAGTTACAAAAAACAGCCTTCTTTCACCTTAGAAATATTGCTAAGCTAAGAAACATGTCGTCTATATCTGATGCAGAGAAGCTCGTCCATGCATTCATGACCTCCAGACTGGACTATTGTAATGCATTACTAGGTGGATGTCCTGCGTCATTAATAAACAAGCTTCAGTTAGTTTAGAATGCGGCAGCCAGAGTTCTCACAAGGTCGAGAAAATATCACCATATAACCACAATCTTATCATCCCTACACTGGCTACCTGTAAAGTTTCAAATCAACTACAAACTACTGCTACTTAGTTACAAAACACTAAATGGTTTGGCTCCCATGTATCTCTCCAGTTTTCTAACATGCTACAATCTGTCACGCTCCTTGAGATCTCAAAACTGTGGACTTCTAGTAGTTCCTAGAATAGTAAAGTCCACTAAAGGTGGTAGAGCATTTTCACATTTAGCTCCTAAACTTTGGAATAGTCTTCCTGACAGTGTTCGGGGCTCAGACACACTCACCCAGTTTAAGTGCAGATTAAAAAAACTTATCTTTTTTAGCAAATCCTACACATAACACACATCACATATCATAACCTTGTGCTCCATTACATCTGATCACATTATCAACTTGTGCTTGTTAATATCATGAACAGCAGCTACGCTAATCTCTCTCCACTGCTTCTCTTTCTCTACCCATACCGAGGCATCCTGAGGTTGCTCCAGCCCGAGTCACATCCCACCTCATAAAGATTTTGGACCTTTAAAAAAGTAGATGCCGTCCCTGCAAACATCCCGAACCATCTAGAGACGTACCAGCGCCAATTGGATCCCACCTCATGTGGAATTTTGACATTGGACCTCTTTGAGTGTTTAAAAACTCTGGCATGGAGAAGCTGGTGTTTAATCTGTGATGATCGCAAATGTTGAGCTATTTTATGAGTTGCTCAGTAGCTCCTAGTTTTATAACCACAAATGACTGTAAAGGACTGTAGAAAGATCATTACTCATAATCTTACACTCCAGTGCTCATGTTAGTTCTTTCTCTCCAGTGTTCTGTATTGTTTAAAGATTTATAATCACACTCTTGATGTCACCCAGATGAGGATGGGTTCCCTTTTAAATCTGGTTCCTCTCAAGGTTTCTTCCTCATAACATCTAAGGGAGTTTTCCTCGCCACAGTCGCCACGGCTGCTCATCAGGGATAAATACACACCATTCACCTTGACTGTTAAATTCTGTAAAGCTGCTATAAGACAATGTCTGTTGTGAAAAACGCTAGAAATAAACCTGACTTGACTTTACCTTGTTATTAATGGTATTAGCATTTGATAAATGAACATTAAATCTATAACATTAACTCTACACTCTAGTGTTCTGCAGCAAAAAAACATTTCCCTAACTTTGTAGCTTGAATGTACAAAACTCAGTTGGGTTAGAATGTAGAGTTAAAAGAAATCTAGCCAAGCCACTCCCACAATAGACCATGATAGTGGTGTTTGTGTTAAAGTTGAGAACTTGCCGAGTCGGAAAAGAAGCAACAAAAGAGAAAGAAAAAACAACAACAACAGTGTACTACCTGAATTTCAGATTCATCCCTCACGCGAGTGTGTGGCACCTGTTTTTCTGCACTGTTCACACGAGTCCACGCCGTTGCCATCTTTTCACCGGATCCAGAAACATCAATCTGAGTCATGCAGGAGAAAAGAAAAAGGTGTGTTTTGTGACCTGCACATTAAAGGTCCAGATATTTCTTTAAAACAAAGACAACTTCCTTTTTTTCAATTTAGAACACACTGTCTTATTAATCTACCTTTTTCATTTCGCTTTAATAAAAAAATTATAAATATTATGTAACCTGATTTATGAATTATCCCCCCCCCCCTTTTTTTTTTTGCAAATGTCAAGATGCTGAACAAATTACGTTTGATACGAGTTCACTAAATGTATAATCCTATTATAAATGAGATATTCTTGGAATAGCTTAGTAATATAATTTGATGAAATATTAAGAGAAAAGAATATAATTTTACAGGAGGAAAAGGAGGAGGAGGAGGAGATGGAGAAGAGGGAGGAGTAAAAAATGCATAATAGCTTTGTGTCATGAAGGTTCACAGTGACGTATGCATTCAAACAGATTACTCACTAATCCAAAGTTACCACCAGTCATGTGACCGACATAAGACTTGAAAGGAAAAAAAAATATATCTTTTTTTTTTTTTTCATTTGTCCTCTGAAGAGAATCTTCAAACACAGAGAAATGTTCATACAAAGCGCTTCACCTCGCCGTCTCCACATGAACAGTTAAGCACAATTAAGTCGAGTTGAAAAACGCTCTCCAGAGCCAAATTAAATGTAAAGCAATTACGTCGTGATGACTGGGAGGCGCCGGAGTGGATCCGCTGAACGGGCTGTGATTAATTATTAACGAGGAAGCAGTGTCTTTAACCTGCTCTGTTTCTGCCTCCTCATAACAGCGCTGTCTGTGCCATTAGCGCCTGAAGATCATCTAATCAAAACCATTGTGATGGGCTCTGAAAAAGCCCAATCAGCTGCATCATGGCTCGTTTGAGAACGACAGAAGCGTGTGATGAGTGTATCACGGAGCTCGGGACATGGGGACAGGAAATGAGATATGGAGGTCATGGCAGGGAGACGTGTGACCTCGGGAGCAGATCAGCATTTGCTCAGTCCCGCCGGTTTTAGAAAGAGAGAGAAACTGTGAGACTAGGAAAAGATCTAGGCTGTTACCGGCTCAGATACATGACAGAACACAATAAAAAATGTAGTCAAATAAAAAAAAAAGTGTGTTTAAATAGTATTCTAGTATTTGACCATCTGTTCATGGCATCCTGTTACAGTAATAAAGTGGAGTTACTGATACCACCCAGAATAATTTCCTATAACAGCACGCCCCCTAGTGTTTTATTCCTTTTATGCTACAACTTATAAACAATGAACTTCCCATTTATTAAAGTAAAACGTTCGATCCTGGGATTTTTTTTTTTTTTTTTTTTTTTTTTTAATGTCTGCAGAAAATCTTTGTGGACACCTAACCATTCTTAACACCCCATTCCACATTTAGTCCCGATTTGCCACTAGAATAACCCCCATTCTTCCGGGAAGATGTTCCACTAGATCTTCGAGTGTGCTTGTGGAGATTTGATTGGATTCGTTTTAGCGTTCACCTCATCTAAGCGTCAAGCCTCCAACTCCGATGTACTCAAAACCCTCACACCCAACCGCTTTTGTCCCCAAAGCTAACAAGCTTTGTGGATGTACAGATTGTAGCACTGTAGTATTACCACACATCTCCTATTTATTCTCATTGTTCTGTTCCTGATGCGTGACACGGTGCATCGCTTCAGTCAGAAATGTCAGCAGCTCGGGGTTTTTTGTAGGGTTTTTTCCGCATGACATTTATTCACTCTGGAGATTACGACTGCTGTAAACACATGCAGTGTCCAAAATGGTGCCCTATTCACTACTGCATACAGTCAACTGTTTATTGGTATGTGTGTGTGTGTGTGTGTGTGTGTGTGTGTGCCAGAAAGAGATGTCGAAAATTGTAGTGGAGAAAATCCAGTGCGCTCTTTTAATCTCATAATGCATCGCAAAACACTCAGAATGAACACAGTGTGATCAGAGATCAACGTGTGATGCAGATTTCTCACAAGTAAAAACAGGGAATTAACTCCTCTGTGTGTGTGTGTGTGTGTGTGTGTGTGTGTGTGTGTGTGTGTGTGTGTGTGTGTGTGTGTGTGTGTGTGTCTGTGTGTCTGTGTGTCTGTGTCTGTGTGAGTCTGGGAGAGGTGAGGGATCAACACAGATTCACACAGGAGGAGCTTGTTAATGATCTCAAGGGAGCTGGGACCACAGTCACCAAGAAAACCATTGGTAACACACCAAGGTCCCTCTGCCCATGAATGCACATGAACAGGCCCGTCTGAAGTTTGCCAATGAACACCTGAATGATCCAGAGAAGGCTTGACCTCAAGAACACCATCCCCCCTGTCAAACATGGAGGAAGAAACATTCTGCTTTGGGGCTGTTTCTCTGCTAAGGGTACAGGAAAACTTCACCACATGAACGGGTCCATGCACTGTAGAATCTTGGATGAGAACCTCCTGGCCCCAGCCAAAACACTGAAGATGAGTCTTCCAGTATGACAATGACCCAAAACATATCAACAATCTGATAGTCTTTTAGCCCATTCCAGGCCTTGTGCAGGTCTACAAACTTTCCCCCGAGTTCCTTTGACAGCTCTTTGGTCTTGCCAATGGTGGTGGAGAGGTTTAAAGAGGTTGATTCTGTGATGGGTGTTTTTTTATCCACATAACGAGTTGATATTAGGAGTTCTTTCCTAAAGGGACACGATTAATTGGGTCTGTGGGAGTCAAAATTCGAGCTAATTTGTTACGGGATCAAATACTTATTTCATTTGATCAAATACAGATTAATTTATAACCTTTCTGAAATCTGTTCATTTCTTTGTAAGGGGGTAAACTCACAAAATCAGCAGGGGATCAAATAATAATTCCCCCCACTGTAGCTTCACACATCAGATTCTTACAGATCCACACTTTAACTCTACACCACACTTCATATAATAAACACTCAATTTAGCAAAGAATTAATTACTGCATTTACATGGGATTTGCAGTGAATATGTAAAAAAGTAAGTAATGGCAGCCTGCAAAACAATTATATAAAATCAGTAAGGAAGTAAATGAGGTTCAAATCTATTTATAGTTACACGTATTGTTATGAATATCACCGTAGTTATCATGATCGCCCGAAGACCAATCAGTGATCACCGCCATTTAGCTACTTCTTTTATTTTGATTTCAAACCTGCATCTCGATATTTACAGTAATCAAATATAACGGGTTTGATTATACCCACTACAGTTTATTTTTTATCTGCATTCTTCATAAAAAATACAAAATAAAATGAATGAAGTTTGTGGCGTCATGACCAACGACAACTTTTTCACCATCAAACAATAAATCTGCTATTTTGATTTATATTTGATGAGTCTTCACAAAAAAAATTCATGTATTAGTTTTCGATGCAAATTAGCATCTCATAAAGCTTCATATGCACGCCGTGACGTCAGGTGGAGACTTTTAGCGCCTAGTGAAGGCAATTTCCCCTGAAAACAATCACAAATGATCTAAAGTTCAAGTTTCTGTTAAAACTCGGTAAAAAAAAAAAATAATGACTTTAATTTGTTTAATATATATATATTTATATATTTATATATTTATATTTATATATTTATATAATGTGAACAATGAGATGTCACAATTGATTATATAAAAACAGTCGAGTATAAAAAAAAAAAAAAAGAAAAAACATTTTTTTACCTTGTGTTTAATCCGTTACTCAGTTGTGTTCGTGGGAAATTAATACTTAACTTGGTAAAAGAAACAAAAATAATAATAACATTAATACTAATGATAATTTAATTTGTTTTTTGCTAGCTGAATCTACACGACCGCGCGAGCGTGCGTAACCATGACAACTGAGAGATTTTCACTTCCGCGTTTCAGAGCAACACAAATACTTCTAACTGAACACGCGTTCCTTTCATTAATTAGTAATTTAAAAAATTACTTGCCATCAGTTCTTTTTCTGTGTGTAAATGTGTCTCTGCTGTGTGTCAATATCTCTGCTTACGAAGAATTCCTTGGGAGACACGCTCACAAACTTTAATGCCCTCGAGACTAAAAAGTGAATAACTACGGCAAACGCTGAGGGTCACAGAAAAAAGCAAAGCACACAGTGGACTTAATATTGTGACTAGGGTGTTTAATGGATTAATCAATTTACTGATATTGTTTAATTCTGTGTGTTTATTGTGTTTCTATTAATGTTGAAGCTTTTAAATGATACATTTTTTTATTATTGTTATTAATACTAAAATTATTCATAATACTAATAATAATAATAATAATAATAAAAATATGAAAATAATATAATAAAAATTAGTTATAACTGGGTGTTTTAAAAAAATTGTTTTTCAGTCTACAGTAAAAAAAAACATTTTCTTTACTGGATGTTGTCTCCATCTAGTGGTAATAAACTGTATTAAAGCGTGTGGCCCTTTATTGACTTTCTAATGTAATTTTTTTACCAATTACACAAAATAAAACCACATTAATCCTGCAAACATTAATGATTTTATTCACAAAATAGTTTCATAGATTTTTTCTTTTTTTCGATAACTACAAAATAGAAATGCTAAATGTTAATATTATACACCAGGTATAAGTTAAATCAGGATGATCATTTGTTTGACTGATTTATACCATTTACTTGGAAGCGATAAATTCAAATGATATCAGTTTTAGGAAGAAAAATGTACACTTCAAAAATGTATGTCAGATTTAAATGCTATTCAAAATGTTTGAGTGATATTTACTTAATTTTCATCATTTTCTACTAGATGTCAGACACTGTCCAAAATTCCTCCAATATATTATGTCTCATTATATTTTAAACAAAATTACCAATGTGGGTGTACCTTTTTTGTGGAGATCAAATGTTTACAAAATGATACAATATATTGTGAGAACATCTGATTCATCTTCAATAAACAGTTTTATTGTTTATTTGTTTGTATCATCCATCTTATTTATTAAGACTGAGGATATATGTTGCCATTTATCTGTGTGTAATATACAATTTTATATTATAACCTCAATCTTTTCATTATAATATTGTTTTTGTTCATATCAGCAAGAAACAGGACAGAGTGCATTGTGATTTGAAACCTTCAAAAACATTTTCATACAAACTGCTGTTAAATTCATGTTTTACTTCTTTTAACATCAATCCACTGCATTAAGTTAATAAAAAATACACTGCAGGTTACAACATTTATTTAAAGATTCAATCATAATACAGATTCAATTTATTTATGTACATACAAACATGTTTATTAACTATTTATTTTTTATGGATGCTTGGATTATTGTAAAGGGGGTTAAAATACATTTTGTACATGGTGGAGTTTACAGGTTAATATAAGGATGTAATGTGAGGCTCCTACAAGAAAGTTTTAGCTACATTAGAAAAGATGTGTTTGCATGCTTGTATGTTGGTTCGTTTGAGCTAAACAGTATTTATGCAGATTTCTGTTCGATTTTATTCCACTCCTCCACGGTGAACATTGTCGTGAAAATTTCTAAAAATCCATGTGAATCAAAAACACTCATTAGCTAGTGCTTTAGTTACAATATTTTATGCATTAATGTTGCTGCTCTGAAATAAAAAGTAAAAAAAAAATCTTTTTAAGAGTGTGTGTATAATCTAGAACCTTTCAGGAGTGTAATATCCAACATCTTGACACCTTGTAGACATTTGAGGGGGTGGGGTTGAAGCATTCTTCAGAGGTACTGTAAGGTTTTGTTGGATAATGAAGGGATCTTAACCTCCTATAAATAAAGATTTCTTCTCTGCATGCTACATAATTATACACAAAAGCTTAAATCTAGATGAGCAACTGAAGAAGCTTTAATGATTCTACATTTCTGAATAGTGAGGTTCTGTTGGGGCTTCTTTCCTCAGATGAGCTCTCTTTGCCAGTTGTTAACATCAAGTTCTTCAAAATATGTCAGACTTCAAACTTTTTGAACATTGACAATCAAAGTTTTTTTTACACAGACTTCCTCCTCTTCCCAAACACGTTGTTGATCAGCTTGGCCATGGATTTCGATCCGCTGTAGCGCCGGCGTTCAGATCTGTGCTTCATGTGCTCCATGATATGTCGAATGAGTCTGGTGAACAGGTTGGAGATGTCAAGGTAGTTCTCAGCAGCAGACACTTCCTGGAAGAAGCACTTGTGCTCCAGGGCAAGAGAGCGTCCTTCTTCCTCGCTCACCTGCCGGCTGTGACAGAGGTCCTGCTTATTTCCTACTAGGCAGATGGGAACATCCATGTCTCTGTCCGGAAGCAGACGCAAAGCCATTAGAACAGATCAGAACCGAGATTCAATGCTTTCTTTATCAAAAGAACAGTTTGTCTCTGTTTGGAACATAATCTTAACCTCAATATACAGAGTTCAGGATTTCAGGATATATAATGATGACAATGATGATGATGATGATGATGATGATGATGATGATGATGAGGAGGAGGAGGAGGAGGAGGAGGAGGAGGAGGAGAAGGAAAAATAAGGAAAAATATAATGCAACTGCATCCAAAGACATTCTAGAAAAAGAATAGAAAAAGGGATAGTGCGTTTGAAAAGTAATTATGAATAAGCCCTGACTAAGACACGCCTTATGTTTGTTGTTGTTGTTGTTGTTGTTGTTAATGATGATGATGATGATGGTGTTGTTTGTAGCATACATTTCTACCTGAATGTGTGAAAATGCCTGATGTCTTTCTAGAATTATTGTAGCATTAAAAACTACTTAATACCATTTTATTATTATGTGTGTATCATCATTCGTAACCATTTTCTCAAAACCAGCCTTCACTGCTGTAATGCCTGGAAAGAGGCACTGAACAAATCTGTCAACAAATCTGAACAAATCATCTCAGTTGAACCGAATTCAAAGTTTCACTGGGATGAAGGCAAATTATCACCTTGAGTGCTGAGTTTAAGTGCTTTGTTTATTGATCAATTTTGCCCCCTACTGGAATAACAGAGACTTTTTTTTTTTTACTTTTGCTTCAATAAATTAATTACCCTCAAGATTTTAATTATGATCAGTGTGTTATCAGAGATATTTTACTTGTGAGAGCTCTCTGACATGTGAGATCACAAGAATATTTTGGGTGGAATTAAAGTCCGTTCAGAAACTATGTTTAGATAATTGCATGCGAAGGCACGGAAGGCAATATATAAAAAAGAAGATGATGTTCAACTTGTTCTCTAATAGATTCCATCTGTCCTGCTTCATGCTCCGCCTGCTGTCTTGAAATGACTTTTAAATGACACACGGCTGGCTCACAGATGCCTCTGACTGTTGCAGCGTTTAATAGCAGCACATTGGATACGAGTCTAATGGTCCAGTTAGAGTTCAGATTCATAACAGAAACTAAAACAGAAATGAAAATGTTCCTGTAGCTTTTTTCATTAATATCTGAATGCATGTGCATCCTGTTTAACATGATCCAGAGCTGTATTTTGCGTTTAAAATGGCTCAAACTCAATCCTCATCTCCTGTATGTACTTCATTGAAGCCATAATTATTCATATACAGAGTCATTGTGAGGGATTGGTCTCAAGGTCACACAATCTTTGACCTACACTCACCCTTTACAGGTCTCTCGACGGCTCTCTCTGATCTGCTGCAAAATGTTTTTAGCATTGAGGAAAGACATGCCATCACTGATGGTGTATACCACCACAAAGCCGTCTGCCCAGTCCACCGGTTCCTCTAGGATGCATCTGCTTTCCACATTCTGCCGGAAACACAAAGAGGAGATGTGGAGATGTTATCAGGAACATCATGTTCCTCTAGAAAAGGACACATCTCTGGCTTAATGAACATAAGTCCTTTTACAGAACCATGCAGAAAAGAAATTAGGAGAGTAGAATTGGACGAGGTTCCAGATGCAGAAGAAAGACACATTGGGAATTTTAACTGCATATAAACATGTACCTGTGAGCACGGATCAAAGACTTCCAAGTTCAGCTGTCTGCCATCAATGGAGAGCCTTTTTTGATATAAAGAATCTACCATAAAGAGGGAATTTAGACACACACCAGTAGTGCATCAAATAAAATGTATTAAAATGCCTAAAATGTGATATGATGCAAACAGCATGTTCTTAAGGGTTTTTGGCATCACAACATAATTAAATAAATAAAAAAAGTTAAACTCATGATGGACATGTAAAACATAATCATATAAAAAAACGCATAAACATTAAACTTACAGTTAGAGAGATTGTTGGTGAGCTACTATATTTTCAGCAGTCCTTTCCTTATACAGTATTAGAATATTTATAACAATATTGGAAACATGTAAGGAACACTATAACCATGTAAGAAAGATTGAAATGGAATGAAATTAAATGGACTGGAATGTACAAGATTGCACTAATCTGGACTGGTCTGGACCGTGTCGTCCCGAAGTGCAGTAAAAGTGCAGTCTGGAATGCTATGAACTAGATGGTACTGATTGGTACTGCACTGGACTGGACTAGACTAGATAAGACTGGACTGCACTGAATTGTACTGGATTGGAATGAAATATACTGGATTTTATTGCACTATGCTGTACTAAATTGTACAGGAATAAAATGAAATTTACTGGAACAGAATCGAATATGGATTAACTGCACTGTACTGCACTGAACTGGACTGTACTGGGGTGCAGTGAAATGTACTAGACTGGACTGGACTGGAATGTAAAGTACAAAAATGGAATGGAATGCAATGTACTAGACTGTACTGGAGTGGACTGGATTCTGTGATTGTTGTATGTAGCACCAGGGTTCAGGAGGAACGTTATTTAATTTCACTGTGTAATGCGTCAGCTATATATGGTAAAATGACAATAAAAGCTTCTAGATTTGACTTAGATTTGAATGTACTGGATTGGACTGCACTTTACTGGACTAGATTGTGCTGTACTGTACTAGACTGGAATGGAATGGAATGGACTACACTGGACTGGAATGGAATGGAAAGTACTGGAGTGTATTTTATCAGTCTGTACTGAACTGCACTGCACTGTACTGGATTAGACTGCATAAAGCTGGACTGAACTGTACTTACTTGCATTTGATGCATATTCTCCAATGAAGCGCTTGGTCAGAAATCTCACCAAAACCGCTAAAGACAAACACATTACAGAGATTTTATTACTAATGCAGCTCTGGCAGTGATGTGAGGTTTAATTAAACTGTATGAATAAAATATTCTACATCAAAGTCTTGGCCTGGGATCTACGGAGTTCTGATGAACAGCAGGTTATATTTATAGGGTTTTTATGAGCATATTGTCCACTTGCATGTTAACATAAAAATAAGTTTTAGTGACTTGTTCATTTTTTGTAAGACATACAGTTACACAAAGAGCTGCTCTCTCTCTCACCACAGTAAAGCATCTGTCCTGCAGCTGTCACTTAATTTACCCATATATTTTCTCCCAAAATTCCCATTAAGACATTCCGGCTGCATCCACATGTTATCTCCAATGATCAGGACCACGAAAAAAGTAAAAGTGGCTTTGACACCCGACCTCGGTCTTTCTTTCTCTCTATTTAATAAAAAACAAAAAGGAAATTACTTCTCTGTGTAGTTAATACTTAATAATGAGAATTGTAATATGTAAAAAGAAATTGTAATAATTTTATACTACATTGTCAAAACTTTGCATAGAACAGAATTGTTATTAAGCAAAAAATTTCAGTTAAATATAATTCGATATCAATTATTTGTACAAATAATTCCATAACTATTAGTATTAGTATTAGTATTAGTATTAGTATTTTTTTTTGTTTTATTCCGACAAAATATTAAAATAAAATAAAAATAAATGAAAAATATTTCAATAAATAAATACTTACTGTTAAGTTGCTGTGATGCATAGTAAATCTATTGCAGGTTTATTAACACACTGGGTGTGTGCTTATATCTGCATTGTGGTTTTATGATACTTTCAGATTCAGTGTGGTGAGACGCTGCAGGTTTCCTGCTTTCTTTTTATTCCACTGGTTTATTTTGTGTGTGTGAGTGTGTGTGTGTGTGTGTGTGTGTGTGTGTGTGTGTGTGTGTGTGTGTGTGTGTGTGTGTGTGTGTGTGTAGGTGTGTGTAGGTGTGTGTGTTTATGTAAAGAGCTGAAGAGATAAAACACAGACCTGATTTCCCAGCTCCCTCGCTGCCAAGCAGAGCCAGCTTCACGTCGTTCATGGCTGCAGAACTGACCGAGACTGGACACCGTGTTCCTTAGCTGAGGAGAAATCAAACCTTTCGCTGTTTTTCTCTCTCTGTGTTTTTCCCTCCTTTACTTGTGCACATAAACGCTCTGATCTCCACTTTCTCCTCCCACACTGTGGAGAGTTTAACATCAGGAGTTATCAGGAAGTCATTCTGAAACAGATGGAATTTCACCTACGTGATCTATTAGAGGATTTTTTTTGTTCACAATTTACTGACAAAGTTATTTTCCTCACAAAGAGCCATGACTCGAAACTCATAAACTATAAACCTCTTCTTCTTTGTGTTCTTCTTTATATGTTAGTTTGTTTGGTTGTCATGACGTTCAATGAAGTTAAATGGGTTATTTTGCACATAAAAGGTCCCTGAGGTGTGTTTTTACACCCAACCTGAATTATTTATCACTTCCTCATGTTCACAGCTCTGCAAAAAACACTGTTCTTTTTTCATGCAAGCTTGTTTTTTTTATACTGGGAACTTGTGTGTGATTTGTGATTACATGTAAGGAACATCAAAACATGTATTTCAGAGTTATCAACTCAAGCATGAACAGAGCATGAACTCAAGTAACATCAGGTGAATAATATGTGATTTAGAAGGTGATTAAAAGCATACATGAGAAATATTAAAATACATGCCCCACATGTGTAAAATGTGTGAAATGGGAAAAAAGGTTTCATATCTGAATTACATGATTGCTGATCACACAGCAGCTGTATAATTATCACATGGATCAGATTTCCTTAAAACTATGTTTAATTTTTTCTGCTTTAGACAGTTTCAAAGATTCCAGTAACCTTTTAAAACTTTAATTTCATGGCTTGCTGTGATGTCTTATGTTTTCTGCTGTTGACAATCTCAACATGTTTGGCTCTCTGTTTCTCTCAGTTTCCTGCTGTGTTTTATTTCGGTTTTGCTAGATGAGAACTTGCAGAACCTCTGGAATGGATCATTGAAGGATTAAATTTAAAAAAAAGAATTTTTATTTAATTTACTACCAAAATAATTATTAGACTATGTTTTTTTAAAACTGTTTAACATCAGGAAATAAAAAAATATTGGAATCTAGCAAAAGGCGGAGATTTTTGAACTGGCAGGGAACATTAGTGACAGAAGAGAACTTTGCCTGATCCCTTGTACTGATTGGTTGTGCATATAGTACTGTAGTTCCCTTTCAGGAACTCGTGCTGTGTCAGAACCCTTTGTCCATGATCTGAATAATGAGTCTAATCAGTCAAAATTGAAGGCAGGCTGTCACCGTCGGGGTGACGTCACGACCAGGAAGTATAAAACGCACATGAAGAGAAGCCGGCTTCAGCTTCTGTTTGTTCATAAAGTGCTTTGTGTGAATTTTATGGTTTTGTCTGTCTGTCTGTCAAAAAAAAATAAATTAAGGCATCTAAGAAAACCAAGCACACGTTTCGGCTGTGTGCTTCTCCCTGCCCCCGTTTTATTATGGTAAGAAATAAACACAGTTTTTGTGTGGCTTGTTTCCCGGCCGTCTCTGGACATAGCTTATCCGGCCGGTGAGCATAAAGTCCCTTCCTTGGGCAAGCTCAACGAGCGTTTTTTTGTGCCAGAACAGAGAAGAGGCTTAAAGTATACTTACCTCTTATTCTGAGAGAAGGTGGTACCAGTCGGGCAGTGCTGGAGGATCTCAAACAGCGTGGTGCAGTGTGAGATGTGATGAGGTCTCTAAGGTAAGATGGTGCTGGTTCATTTTTGGACTTGTAGGCAAGCATCAGTGTTTTGAATCTGATACGTGCAGCTACTGGAAGCCAGTGAAGGGAGCACAGCAGTGGGAGAACTTGGGCAGATTGAACACAAGTCGTGCAGCTGTCCTGAACAAATAGCGTTCAGGGGAAGACCTGACAGCAGAGAGTTGCAGTACTCTAGTCTTGAAACAACAAGAGACTAAACAAGCACCTGGGCAGCCTGTGTGGACAGAAATGGTCGAATCCTTTGGATGTTGTAAAGAGAAAATCGACAGAAACAAGCCACATTAGTGACATGTGAGAAGAAGGACAGTTCATTGACCATAGTTACCCCAAGGTTATAAGCAGTGACTGAAGGGGAGAGCAGAGAGTCATGAAGAGTTATTTGGAGATCTTGACCTGGAGATGAATCTCCAGGCTGTTCTATGGCCCCCCTAATAGCCACGGATAGACATCTGTGGCTTACCCTGTCCAAAATATCTGACAGGGACAAGGTTGTGCTGCTGGACTCCCCACTATCTCCTTTGCGACACTGTTGATTTGGTAGGTGACAGGTTCCAGGAGTCCAAGAGACAATCGGTGGCATTCCAGTGGTATCTCCCACACCGCTTTTATAGGGCTGCTCGGCGGGCGCAGCCTCGACCCCAACCCCGCACTTCGTACCACCAAGTGCAAATACAAAGCATTGCAACACGCTCTCCGCCACGCAGCACCCTGGGTCAAAGCCCTGTGAGGTGACAGATCTGAGGACTGTCATCTCCAGAAAGAGGGCTTCAGCCAAAAGGTCCTATCCCAACCTGTGGAGGGATGATCAGAGGGTGTATAGCACCGCTTCTCCCTTCAGGGACCTGGCTTGTTAACCCTGCCACAAAATGCGTTTCAGGGCATGGCCAGCTTCAGCAAGGTACCTTTTGGGGTTCTGCCCAGCACTGCTGTGGACCAGAAGGTCTCGTCTCTCGTCAGGGCACTGCCTCGGCTCTAGACATGCCTTAGGTCGGTCTTGAGAGGCTGATACCCTTAAAGGGAGCACCTGGCAGCCTGGACGGCTCCGCCAGACGTGTCCTGGTGGGTCCTGCGCACTGTAAAGCGACCTACTCTGGTAAGAAGCGAGCAGACACTCTCCTGAGAAAGGAGGCCATCGAGGTGGTCCCTCTGTCAGACAGAGAGTCCGGGTTCTACAGCCGGGACATCATAGTTCCCAAAAAGGACGATGGATTGCGTCCTATCCTATATCTACATCAGCTGAGCCGTTCTTTGATGAGGCTCCGGTTCAAAATGCTGACCCTCAAGCAGGTTGTGTTTCAGATCAGATCCGAGGACTGGTTTGTCATGGTAGATCTAAAGGATGCGTACTTTCACGTACCCATCCTCCCTTCTCACAGGAAGTTCCTTAGGTTTTGGGGTTAAAGTGTACCAATATCGTGTCCTTACGTTCGGCCTTGCCTTGTCACCCCGCACTTTCAGGCAGTGTGTCGATGCGGCTCTGGCTCCCATGAGACTTTAGGGCATCCGTATCCTCAATTATATCGACGATTGGTTGATATTAGCTTGATTAGCAGGTAACAGTCCGGCATCGAGATGTCGATCTTACTCACATGAAGGAGCTGGGGTTTTATCTGAATGCCGGGAAGAGTGTGCTTTCTCCATCACAGAGAACCGCGTATCTTGGCGTCATATGGGATTCGACAACTATGCGCACGCAGTTCCAAGACTTCCAAGACCTTTGCGACGCTGCGAGCTGGTCCACCCTGCTCACCTTTGCCAGGTTTTACAACATTGACCTCTGGCCACTCCTGGCAACTCTGTCCTTCGACCTAACTGTTCTCATTCACACTAGTCAGCAACTGGTCGGTGTGGTGGTATTGGACTCTCATTCTTAAAGCGTTCCGTCGCAGCTTGAGTTCCTGAAAGGGAACGTATCTAGGTTGGTATGTAACCCTAGTTCCCTGAGGGAACAAGACGCTACGTATCTATGCCACACCTCCAGCATCCGTTCAGCGCTTCCTTCTCAGTTACAGAAGCTGAAACCAGCTTCTCTCCATGTGCGTTTTATACTTTCTGGTCGTGACGTCACCCCGTCGGTGACAGCCTGCCTTCAATTTTGACTGATTAGACTCATTATTCAGAGCATAGACATCGCAGTCGCGTTTCCAAGCGTTCTGACGCAGCGTCTCGTTCCCTCGGGGAACTAGGATTCCATACGTAACCTAGAGACGTTCCCTGTACAATACTATAACTACACTATACTACACTGTATCATACTATACTGCCTTGTTCTATATATTATACTATACTACACTGCACTGTATTGTACTATACTATACTACACTCTACTATACTATAATATACTGTACTGTGTTACACTGCTGTAATCTACTGTTTATATTACACTGTAATATATTACATTCTACATTATACTCTACTCTACTGCACTGTACTAAACTACACTCTAATATATTGCATTGCTATTGTTATCTCCACTATAATAAACTCTACCATACTGCACAATTAAGTACTTCATTATATTACAGTGTATTGCAATATATTTCACTGTACTTTACTACATTATAGACTGCACATTTAACCAAACTGCACAGTGCTATACTTTAATATAAAATACAATAAGACTGTAGTACAGTGCTATATCAACCTTTTCTGCATTTCAGTGTGCTCAATATACTGGTTGTTGTATTGAACAGTACTACATCATGCTATGCTATACTCCACTGTGCTATGCAATATTGAGCTTCACTGTATTGTTTTGCACTACTGTTTTGCATTACTATACTATACTGTACTGTGATGTCCTTTATTGTGCACTAATGTATTGCACTGCACTATCCTATTCTATTCTAGATACCATATTGCACTAGTGAATAAAGTGTACTGTATTGTATATACAGAGAGAAAAGAGTTCAAAACGATTTTTTTAGACAGATGAAAAGGCTGAACTGGTCCTTTTTCAACAAACACACAGCAGTAAATCAGAGAAGCTAGTGAATGCAGCACACTGAGACGGCTTTAATGGCTTTTTTGGGTTTAACTGCACAACAATGACCTCTGAGCTCATTCAGCTGTATGATCTAATGCTCTCTGAACATCATTCAGCACTTATACAGGCACACCAAAGAGTGAGAGAGGGAAAATACCACACAATTACAAGAAAACACTGTTACCTTATTTCAAAAATAGTCATTACAAATGAGCTTTCAGAAATCTGAGGGAGTGAAAATAAGGTCAGAGGATTTCAATACTGGCACTGTCGACGTTACATCATACCCATTAACGGTGTCCTTCTAGGGACACAAGTTTTATCCCACAGTTTTTAGTGAAATAATCCTGACTCGGACCGAAGTCTAATCAGATTGAATTCTCCTCAGGAAAATGTTTGTAACGATTAAACTGAAAATGTGCTGTGAGAGGAGATTTATACAATCTGCACATGAAACCATCAGTTTACCAAACTAGGAAAGAATTTAATGTTTGATTTGAATTTTGATTAAATAGAAACTTAACAAGAGAGTGTTGTCCAAATCATGTCTAGATAAATAAACTGTTCGACAGGTAATTGACTTCAATTGACTCCAGTCAATGTGTAGAAACATCGCAGCATAGATCAAGTGAAATGGAAGACACCTAATGTGATTTTTAAGTGTTGTTGCAAAGGTTCTAAATACTAATGTACATGTGATATTTCAGTCTTTATTTTTTTTTAAATCACAGACATTTTTTGAATTCTGTTTTTTCTTATTATGGGGTACTGGGTGTAGATTAATCAGAAAAAAAACCTGAAATTTGAACGATTATACTGAGTTATCACTGAAATGGATTATTTTCCTTTAACAGCACAGCCTTAAGTGTTCTATTCCTCTTTTACCACAACTTACCAACAATCATTTGTTTTCTTAAAGAAACAAGTTCTGGTTCTGTTACTTACATTCTAGCAGTTATAAACACTCGCTCCCTCATTAGCTTCTATTTGTTCTTTCTCTTCAACTTAATAAAACATAAAAACTTTATCTTATATAATATTACAGAGTTTTCGAAAACGTACAACTTTACCTCTAACTGCTACAAATGCTGAAACTGGAGACTTATTCCATCAATGTTACATCAACACGTTTATCCTTACAGAAAAACGTCACCATATAAACGATCTCAAACACACACACACACACACACACACACACACACACACACACACACACACACATGGTAATACAAGTTGTTACTATTAGACAGAGGTGGCAAAAGTACACACATCCTTCACTCAAGTGGAAGTACAGATACTCATGTTGTAAAAGACTGGTAAAAGCTGAAGTACTGACTACAGGTGATCAGGAATTTTACTGTTCTCGGTCATGTTTACATCTCTGACTCCCACTGTCTCAGGAAATGATACACCAGTGGTCAGTTAAAAAAGCCACACAATGGCAGGAAATATGTTGATGGTCTAAAAACGGCGTGCAGGGAGAAGAAAAAATATCGATCATGTCACCAAATAGATTAAAACTATAGTAACGAGCCTGTTCTGAAAATGTATAAAGTAGAAAGTACAGATATTTGTGTAAAACATTTAATGAGAGAAAGTAAAAAGATGTCCAAAAATAAATAATGAAGTAAAGTACTCAGACCAAAAAAAATCTACTTAATTACAGAAAATAAGTATTTGTACTTACTTTCCACCTCTGCTATGGGAACAGTAGTGCTCTTTAAAACAAGCATTTTAAACCTGCACTACTGTCAGAGCTGCTGTTATAGAGAAGGAATCAACATCAGGAAACCACAGATCTGTCGAATAAAGGGAACAATCACACTTTTCTGAACTGTTGTAACTTCTATGTCATTATAGTGGTTCTTTATTGTGGTGAGGAAGTTCAACGATGAGAACGTTCACATGAAAGAAGCTCTGTGTTCTGTTTTGGTTTTGAGGTACTTGGAATCAAGAGGTGTAGGACAAAGATGTTTCGGTGTGTCTTATATGCATAATATGCATTTAAAATGAACAGATTTAGTGTATCCAGAAAATAGTCATAGTCCATAGTCCATAGTCACAGAATGTTTTTCAGCAGTAATGAAAGAATTCAGCGTTCTCCTCCTGAATGCTTCTATCATTATGGTTTAAAGCCAAACTGAAGAACGGATCCAGATTTATTGGTCTGTAAAGCAGCTCACTCACATCACTGCCTGAAAAACTCCCATTCTTTCACTGTGGAAGCTTCAATTACAACACAAACATTCAGGATTTAAAATATATATTTCATTGTTATTGTAAAACGCTTAGCAACCGAGTGTGTGTTGAGTGTGTTTTCGCTGGCTGTAATTCGAAGAGGCAGTTTCTCTTTTACATAAATTATGTTTTCTTTTCTTTATTTTAGGATCTCAAATTTAGCATTTCAAATACATTTCTTAGATTTAATGGTGTTTGCCTCAGCTCAGCTGGATGAAAGAATAGTAATGATTAGTGGAAAAAGAGTTCTGGATGGACACCAAATCTGACTGAGGGTTTTTTTTAAACTGTTTTAATATTAAGTCAAGATGGTGTAAAAACAAAAGAGAGAGAAAGAGAAATAGAGAGGGAGTTCATTATGAGGCTCATTTTTGTTTCTTTCCTTACCTGTGTCTTCTAATGTATCAAAAACATACATGATCGCTTCCTTGCAAGAAAATCATTTTCAGATTGTTTGATGTGTACAAAACAACTAGAACTATTCAAGTGGAAAAACAAGGTAAGATGTCAGTGTTAAAGCAAGTTTTATAACATTTAATAGGAAAGTCAGTGCAGCTGCTCATTAGATTCTATACTTATCATAAAAAATAAAAAAAGCAGGAACTGGATCGTGATCTCATCACTGTGTGAACATGCAGTTTATGTGATTAAACAAAATCTTCAGTGCTTATGGATAGTGTTTAGGGCACAATGACAAAATGACAAAGTGGTCAAGACTACCAGAGTGATCTGATTTATATCAATTGTGAGCGTGAGATTATTCCCACTCAGGTTGGAAATTGAGCCAAAAACGTGTCTTATCTGAAAATAATTTGGCAGTCGCCGATTCACCATGAACTATTTATACAATCTGTACAGATTAAAAGCAAATGAAAAAGAGAATAATAATAGTATTTTTTTAAAGTACTGCAAAATAAATGTAGACACTTATGATGTCAGTTTTATATAAAGTTTTAAATGATTTTACATCAAGAATGCAAAATAATAAGCTAATTCTAATGAATTACATTAGATTAAAAGAATAAATGAAACGAACTAATTCTACACTATTATTATCATTATTATTATCATTATTATTTTTATTTTTATGAAGAGATTTTTATTTCTACCCTGTACATGAGTATTATATCCACACTCCTCCTTCGCTTCTACCTGAGAAATAATCCATTACTTAAATATTTCAGAATCATTACTAAGAGAACATTTAAGCGATACATATTTAAAACGAGTTACCTAGCAACGTCCAATCAGAATTCATTCCTCTCCAGAATTGGAGGAATATTTTGATTGAAAAAAACGGCAGAGGAAAATTAATTCAACACGGATCTGTCCAATGTGAACGGCTGTTGGGCTTAAGGCTATATAAACCGCTCCCTCTACAGGTCTAATTGGTCACTACAGTAGAAAAAAACTACACGCTTGTTATATTGGACCGTATAAAGCATAGAAAACCGTACAATATCACATTCTCTATAATAAATATACTGTATATTACGGTATCATTGCTCGTCTACATCCGCTAAACAGCAGTCGCCAGCAACCTGTGAGATATCAAAACCCTTCCAAAGAGAAGTTATGACATACAGTCCGTCCCAGTGAAGAACATCGCAGCATAAACCATCAGTTTCAAAAACCTACAGCTGTGTACATATAGAACACCGTGATACACAGGATTACAAAAAATTACAGAAGAAGGAAAAAAATAGTTATGTAGCATGGTGTAGAAGTCCATCACAGAACTGGAGGTTAATAGTGAGGTCTCTTCCAGCTAAATGAGCGCCTCCTCTTCCTCTTCCTGTGGCTCTGCTCTCTCCTTTCAGGCCAGGAGAACGGCATGGCCATCGCACACTCGGGCTCTTCATAATCATCGCTCTCCGAGTCGTCATCAGGAGCAGGACAGCTAAGCTCGGGAAAAACATCGCTGAGCTTCGAGAAGAAGAAGGTCTGAAGACTGCGGCCGGCCTGAGCCACTTCTGAATCCGGCTGAAGAGGGAGAGAAGAAGCATACAGGTCAGTCAGAGAGACAAAGAGAGAGACAGAGAGACCAATAGACCGACAGAGAGAGAGTGAATTCATCTGAAATGGGGGAGAATACTCATCATGGTCAGATGCAGTCAGCTATTTTGGCCCAAATTCAAATGCATCTTTAAGTCCCTAAAACACCTGTGAGAGCTTTTTTATTATGACAGGAAATATGATTGATTTTGGAAGTCATGTGTTTACAATGACCTTTACTTTTAAAAAATAAAACATTATCAATTACATCGGTTCTTTTGCTCCAAAATGACTTCAAGACACAAAAAAAAAGAGCTAATAAGGTTTCAATCAGAAATTATTTTTACTATCAATCTATCAATCCATCCATCCATCTATCTATCTATCTATCTATCTATCTATCTATCTATCTATCTATCTATCTATCTATCTATCTATCTATCTATCTATCTATCTATCTATCTCAAAGTACTTCAGCTTTATAATTATTGTTATATTGCATTGCAGTAAAGGTGCATTGAGACACAGATGAAGCAAAGATGAGTTAAAAACTCTACACAGTGAAGTGAGGACAAGCAGTGGTTTATTTTTAGTGTGTTATTGTCACACAGGAAATGAAAGAGCAGCAGAACCAGAATGCAAACACCTTTCTTACACAAAAGCATGAGGACTGAATAAATAAAATAGCAATACAATAATCCAAGATGTCACCAGGGAGGTGGGGTTGCCATCCCAACTGCTTCTAACACACATTATTATTGTATTTCTTTTCTGCATTTTCATCTCTTTTCCTTTTCACAATTACCGCAACAAGCTACTACAGCAACACTCTCATTTCCTATGTGCAATAAAGTCAGACTGTGTCTATCCTCCTGAATGTAAAAGGTGCTCACACAGGTCAGCTCTGCAAATTCAATTGAATTTCGATTGCAATTCTATTTGATTCGATAGTAAGTTGTATATTCCATTTAACACTTTAGTTTGTATCTGTTCTGTTTTATGTTTTTGAGAGTGTCGTGTTATGCGCTGTCGGGTACCTGACAAATACAATTTGACTTTGATTTAATGTGTGATTTACTTACGTAGTTAAACTTGGCACAGTTTTTAAACATCAGCAAAACGTCAGACACAAACTCCGCAACGGAGCTGTAGTGAGCCGAGCTACTTCTGTTCAGTCTGCTCCGGATAACAGACAAGTCCATAGGCCTCTTGATGATTTGATAATAATGACGAGCCTTGGATAGAAATATACAATGAGAAATGAGAACTGTTTATGCTTTATTCTTCTAGAATAAAAGAACAACAAAAAAAAATTACGTTTTTAAACCTACCAGAGGGCTGACGGGTTCGTGGAACGGAGCGCTCAGGATGTTGCTGTAGATTAACAGCGTGAGCTTCTCACATTTCTGTAAACACACATATTATTAACTCATTACGATGCCTGCATTACATTACACCACTAAACTGCTGAGTGCTGGATTGTGATCGTTTAGTAGCTCTGATAGTAGTGGCATATGTTGATCTGCTCATTATAGTTTCTATAGCAACGGAGTATGAAGTTAGTAAATTACTGACTGTCAGTAAATATACTGTAGTTTCTTTACTATAAAAAGATGCATATGTAGCATTTTGAAAGAAGTCTCCAGTGTCAGCACAAAGGTATCAGTCAAAGTAAGTATTAAAAAAAATAAACAAAAAATGTAAGTTGTGGGTGTTTTTGTCTAACTTGTACAGAGAGAACAAAGACAGTGGTGAGAAAACGAGTGTTATAGCTGTCATAAAGTAAGTGGGTTTAGGAACTAACTTCTTTCAAGAACATTAAATGTAGCTATAAAAGTTTAAAGTATGATTTGAAATATAATAACAAGTTACAATTATAGCTTATAAACCTTCTTCCTCATTTTCCCTTCAAAAATAGATAACATTTAGGGCAGATGTCATTCAGCATCTGCCCTCTTACCCTGAGGTCACATGGTGACAGTGCAGATGGCCGAGTGTGGGGGGGCATCCGAGATTCCTCACAGTCGTACTCGACCTCAGGCCGCTGCACGTCTCTGCACAGAGTGCACACCCAGTCACCCCTGCAGGAACGAGAGGAGAAAACATCTGCTCAGCTTTATGCAAGGCGTTGAAAGGTTCAGAGAGGTGAGGCTGGAAGTGCTCTTACGTGGGAAAACTGAGAAGAGAGGGTACATGGCAGGTCAGGTGGAAGACCTTGGGACAGCGGTCGCAGCACAGCAGCTCACCTCCGATGGAGCAAACAGCACAGAAGTCCTCACTCTCCACCTCCACACATTCCTGCTGGACCACGCCCACCTCCTCCTGCACATTTGTGTCTGCATATTGCTCTGCCTGCCATTCACACTCCCGTTCCAGGTTTAGAGTTACTTCAGCAGTGGAGTCCGGATCTGATTCCAGGTCCTGCTCAGACTCTCCAGAGTGTTCCTGAACCTGCTCAGATTCCAGATCTAATTCTGATTCCGATCCAATGTGTGGGTTAGGTGTAGTACTTGGATTTGAATCGGCATGAATTTCTGATTCCAGTTCTGCAT
>JBCEWE010000228.1:240000-242500 GCA_039877035.1 Silurus lanzhouensis | reverse complement strand
CACCCAGAGTGGAGATCTGTTTGGTCCAGAAGCTGGCATCCCAGTTGAACTTTATTTTCAGAGGTGCCCAGGTTTCAGAATGAATCAGCGGCTCTAGGAGCTGCTGCATCTGAAGAGCAATCTAAAGACAAATCACAATTCGCGGATCAAACTTCACATTGATGTAAAAAAGAAAAGCAGAATTAACATGTGGAACAAAGCAGCATCAAATTAAACATTTTTAAGAAATATTGAGAATTTACAATCTGACAAATTATCAATACATCTGCTTAATACACAAATTCTTAATCCTCCCTTTTATGAAGTAGATTTCATGCTCATGTCAGACAGGGAAGAAATCACACCTTGGGGGTGTCAGGGTTGGATGTACAAAGCGGTACAGCGGATCATAGGTGACAAGAGAACAACACCTCACATTGAAAAGCAAAGCCTTCACCACATCGCTCTTATATTGCTTAGCTAGAATAAATATTGTGGGTATACTACTCCCCATTGGAAAAAAGATCATTCCTTCATTTAATTGATTTTGTTTCTTTTTTTTTATTAATAATTATAAAAATGTCTCATAAATTAAGAATGTAATGGCACAAGAATGAATGACAAAGTATAAAGGGACACAATAACCACACTCTCTAAATGTAGTATACGAATGTAATGATGGTATTTCAGTGTAACATGAGTGCAACACGGTGAAAGTGAATCGCAATGCAACAAGGAAACCGTTATTCTTAAATTTTATTTTTCAACAATTCTTTAAGTAAAAAAAAATGTCACTGAAGTGACCAAGCAATGGAATAAAGATTTCGCTTTTTAGTGTGGAACATTTAGTGCGTGTTACTAATCAAAATGAATTTTCAGTAAATAGAAATAAAATCAGCACAATGAAATGCAATGCAGCTGTGTGATTTTGTATTCATTTAGGACAATATTCACATCTGACAATTTCTAACTATTTAAAGGCAAAAAGACAATATGAAAGATGTATAGTGGTTTTAATTTTGGGTGTTGGAAATCGTCCTCATTTTGTCCTCATGTTACACGGGTATCCCCATATTCCCAATATTCCCCATATTCTGCAAGCATACCAGTTCTTTGCTGAACAGTAGCGGGTTTCTCCGGTGATGCGCCACCGCCCAGGTGATGAAGTTCTGCACATGCTCCAGCTGACTACACAGCTCTATCGCCCCCTGTAGCTGGTCCTCCAGATGCTGCTTGAAACCGCTGGAGATACTCTGCATAAGCAGTAAATACATGTAGTCAAAGTCCAAAATAGTCTCTGAACACACATCTGCTTTCATGCAACATTAAACAGCAGTGCCACGATGTTCTGCACGCTTCAGTTACATACTCGGGCAGTGGCAGTGTTTGGTAAAGACAAAGAAGACAAAGGAGAAGAAAAAGGAGGAGAAAGTAATTACCTCCAGTTGCTCTATTAATAGGTTGGCCCGTTTGTTCAGCTCGTTCATCATGATCATCTTAGCCATTTTAATCTGGTTCTCTGCCTTCCTCTGTGTGATCTTTACACTGTGAAGTCTGTGAAATAAAACACAGGAGAAAAATGTACAGATCCAGCGGAGGAAGGAGAGATGTTAGTTAAATGTGTTGGTGGTGTTATTATTATCATCCAAAGCACAGAGTACAGAGACACTTTCAATTCCACGAGAAATTGGAGACTTTATTTAGTGTTGATTAGAGTGTGAATCACTGCCAAGAAGAAGATTTCCAGCTTAATCCCACTGCTGTTAATTGCTCTCTGACTTTATAAGGAGTTAACAACTTACTGTACAAGTCTACTGAGTTTGCATTTTATATCACTGCACATACGTACACTTGCACTGCCACTTTTTCATGTATGACTTTCCTTCTGACGACGATACTACACACATGACCAAAAATGCTCATCACACATCTTAAACCTTAAACAGGCTTAATATTTTTTATGTACAGTCCCTCTATTTAGAAGTGTACACTTCACTCCACTCCACTCCACTCCACTCCACTCAACTCCACTCCACTCCACTCCACTCAACTCAACTCCACCCAACTCTACTCCACTCAACTCCCCTAATTTAACTCAACCAACTCAATGTAACCAACTCCACTGCACTAAACAAAACAAATTTACAATAACTCGACTAACTTAATTAAACTCCTCTTCACATCACTTAACCCAACCTTTCTACTCCATTTAACACAACTCCATTCTACTCCACTTGATACAGCTCAACTCCATTTTACAACCACTTCACTCCACTCCACTCCACTTAATACAGCTCAACTCCATTCAATTCCACTCCACTCAACTCAATGCAGATCAACTTCATTCTATTTCACTCAACTCCACTTCACTCTACTCACCACAACTCAACTCTATTCTACTCCACTCCAATCTATTCTACTCCACACAACTCAACTCCATTCTACTCCCCTTCACTCATTCTATTCCACTCAACACAACTCCACTCCACTCCACTCTACTCCACTCCACTCCACTCCACTC
>JBCEWE010000228.1:120000-235000 GCA_039877035.1 Silurus lanzhouensis | reverse complement strand
AGGTTTTAAAAGATTTGTGTGATTTAAAACTCAAAATCTTCCGAGCTTTAAAAGCTGAATCGCCTCCTTGCTGTATCTGACCTCACCTGCAAACTTGGCAAAATATGGGATTCGTTCAACAGATATGACTGTTTTGTGTGTTTGAGTGCTGCTAAAAACAACTTAACAATTTAAAATATGTCAAATTTAGTCCATTTTGTCAAACATGCTTGTAGTGATTTGTGCTCATTCAGCCATGAGGGTGTTAGATGACGAGGCCTGCGGTGCAATCAATGTATCAATTCATCCCAAAGTTGTTCAACAGGGTTGAGGACAGAGATCTATAAAAGCCCACTCAAGATCATCCACTCGAACCCATGTAAACCATAAAGAGAAAAGATAATGCTACCGCATCCAAGGACAATACAATTGTGGGCCTCAGGCTTTGGTAACAGTTCGGGGAAAAAGCACATATGGCTGATAAAGTCAGATGTCCCAATACCTTTGCCCATATAGTGTAAATTAGACATTTTTTCCTTAGGAAATGCTGGAACAGGCTGATATTTTAACTTCATAAGCAGTCATTATTTGTGCCTTGAGAAACTGGTCAGGAAATTCATTAAAACCTAGTAGATCTAATATTAGTCTAAAGTTCACCCATGTTTTCCTATGCTTCAGAGGAGAGAAGATAAGGCCATTATTTATATACAACTAAGCAGTTGAGGGTTAAGAACTTCTCCTGAGCAGTAGCAGTTTGGCTGTGCTGGGAGTTCAACTCATGACCTTCCTATCAGAAGTCTAACATCTTAACCACCAAGCTACCACTTATCTCACCCCTTCAGATGGTGAAGCCAGAAAAATTAAAATGGGAGAGTAAGAAAGATTTTTATCTTACAGATTCTTAAAAACTATTATTGATATATTGCCATATACATATCTTTCAATTGTATATAAAAGATAAAAACATGACAGGGTGGTGCTACTAACACTAATTGACACATTGGAGTGTATATAAAAGTATAACTGTATTATCAAAATGATCATCTGTTATCATCTCATCTTCATCAAAATAAATTTATATATAATTCAAGTCCCATGATAACAACATCTTTGTAACCTCTAAACAATCTCTGAATGTGTGAATCTGAGTGAATCTGCAACTGTGCTCATTTTTCCAGTTTACAATTCCCAATAATTCTTAAATCTTTAAGCCATATAGAAGGCTATTAAGTTATATATTTAGTTTATCATGCTAGCTTTGGCTAGGAGTTTCTCCTGTATGAACAAAACTTCTAATTGTGCATATCATTGCAGCTTTATATAAACGTAATTCTCTGAATGATATTTGCTCCACGGATGAAGCGGATACAGGAAAATATCAATAACAGCAAACTAAAGGAACAGAGAAACGTGCCTGATTCTGATGGCACTGTGGGACTACTGGAGCTCGGGTGGTGCCGTGACTCAGGTGGTGGAGCTGCTAAAGTTCTCTCGTGCTGGTGCAGATCTGTACATTGGAAACACAGCCACTTGTTGCAGAAGGTGCATAAACTCTGGGCCACTCGTGGCTCCGGACATTCGAAACAGCACTGAAAGGACAAACACAGAGGACGAGAAGTGGAACAGTGCACACATTGAAGTTATTCCTGGAACAAGAGTTTAAAAATTCAGCATCCCAGGAGAGATGATGCCTTTTTTTTTTTTACAGAGAGCTGTTTTTACCGCCAAATTTAAATCCATTACAGGATCATATAAATATACAGAAATGTAATATTTACTACACTACTACAGAGCGATTAAATCACTGCTGAAATGAACGCTGTATGATGTTTTTATTTTCTGAATTTGACGAATACAAGAGCTCAGGTGGGCAAAGCCCAATATGTAAAGTGGGCGTGTGAGGAAGTTTTCACTTTCTTTTACATTAACTTTATTTTTACATTTTGACGCTACATGCACATAATGTGTTAAACTAATGCATGCTAATATTTTTCATATGGATTTAGGTATTACTACAACACAGTGATGGGAGTCAAGGTCTCCGTTCCATAGTTTTCATTATCCTAATTTCTCAAAATCCTTCCCCATCTGCGTTGTTTGCTTATCCTTTTATAGTTACATTTTCTTTAAAAAGTTAGTTTCTGTTAGTTCCTGTTGTCCCACATGTTAAAGCAACTATAAGCACTCCCACAAGTCTCTCTTTATTCTCTCTCCAACTTTAGCTTGTTACACAGGTTACCTGAAAAAAAAAAAAAAAGTAAACTCCTTTGTCCTGAAGATGTCAGAAAAAAGTTACAGCTTTACCTCTGCCTCATCCATCAAAGTTACACAAGCGTCTGTAATAATAAAATGAGTGTGTGCTGTACACGTCTCTGTGAACAATATGTTACTATAGAAACGCTAATTTATTAGAACGAGTGTATGAATTCAAACCCGCAGTACTCTCAGAGCTTCTGTTATAGAGAATTTATAAAAACCAGGCGCATTGTTATAAATAGGTCCATTTGTGTATCTGAGGAAACGACACAATACGACAACACACCTTGCTTTTTGTTTTGAAAAACACAAACACATGCAAAAACGTCCTCGGATGGACGCCAGCGCTGAAGTGTCTTACCTTCTCCATGATTGCGGCGTGCTGTGAGACGCCTCCAGTGTGACAAGATCACGCCCAAAAACTCTGGTGCAGTGAGATGGCTGTACCTGAAACAGGACGCAAGACAATTTAACTCTCAAGGATAACTGTCTGTGTCTCTCTTTCTGTTTCGCTCAGGTTCCGAGTGCAGCAAGACAGCTCTACCAGTAATGTAGCCTACATGGCCTCTCTCTCTCTCTCTCTCTCTCTCTCTCTCTCTCTCTCTCTCTCTCTCTCTCTCTATATATATATATATATATATATATATATATATATATATATATATATATATATATATATATATATATATATATAGAGTCTGTCTTTCATCTCTTTCTAGTTATCTTTTTTATCTCTTTCTGCCTCCATTTTTCTCTCTCTCTCTCTCTCTTTCTCTCTCTCTTTCTCTCTCTCTCTTTCTCTCTCTCTTTCTCTCTTTATCTCTCTCCGATGCTCCTCTTAACTGAGTGTGTTAATAATAAATGTGAATTGGAGAGAGTTGATAATTATTTCTTTTCTAGGGCGAAATTTCCCCGGAAGCTCTCTTTTCCCAAAATGGAAAAAGGAGACGTGTGGAGTGACCTACAACGATTTACTGCCGCATATGGCGCACATGAGAGGACAGTACATTGTGTGTGTGTGTGTGTGTGTGTGTGTGTGTGTGTGTGTGTGTGTGTGTGTGTGTGTGTGTGTGTGTGTGTGTGTGGTTTATGTGAGCCAATCCTGCCAGCTTCCACCACAATATCCCTGGATGAGGCTAAGATAAGGACACGTCCCTCCAGACCGTGAGATGAGGGGAATCAGGGTTAACCTCCAGTTTTCACAAGGCAAAAAGATCACATGACACGAGGCATCTCTCTCCAAAGCGCAAAACTTAATGATTTGATCTTGATTCAGTTTTAGTGTGAGAAAGCAATGATGAAGATTATTGAGTTTGGATAGGATGATGGAGGCTAATGGAGAATGACAGCCACTGATGATGGATGATTGGTGAAGACTAATAAAGGTTGATGGAGGCTGATTGTGGATGACGGAGCCTGGTGGAGGATGAAGAGGAAAAATTGAAGCTGATTGATGCTGATAAGGATGATGAGATTCATGGAGGCTAGTGGAAGACAATGGAGGCTGATGGAGGACAATGAAGTCTGATAGATGATCGTGGAGAATAATGGACGATAATGGAGCTGGTGGAGGACAATGGATCCTGAATGATGCTGATGAGGAGGTTGAAGCTGATGGAGGCTAAAGAAGAACAATAGAGGCTGAATAATTTCTAATGAATATATTGAGGTTAAAGGAGGCTGGTGGAAGACAATGGAGGCTGATGGAGAATGCTGATGGAGTACAGTAGAGGCTAATGGTGCTGGATGGAGGCTGATGGAAGCTGGAGTAGACTTATAGAAGCTGATAGAGGTTGATGGAGGATGACTAAGCGTGATAGTGGTCAATGAGGGCTGAAGAGAATAATGAAGACTGATGGAATGCAATACACCCTTAACTACCCTTTATGAACCCTGAATAGCATACTTATGTTGGGTGACGGAGGATGATAGAGGCAAAAGGAGGATGATGGTAGGGTGATATAAAAAAAGACAAGATGCTGTAAGAGGAGGTCTTGTAAGGAGCAATGTTAGGTCATGACTGTGTAAAGTAAACAAGCTGAAAAAATTTTTTACACATCAGCTTAGTATGAAAGCTTCAGTAGAAAGCCATGTGTAGTGTTGCGAGTCTGCCTGACAACAACCCCTGCAGCCTGACCTACAAATCTGACACATCTCTCATCCTCAGAGCGGCGCAGGGGAGCTTACAACCAGCCGATTCCCTGTTGTGTACTCGCAGACCCACTTTAAAAAACACAATTAGCTGTCACAGGCACTCGATCAAGCTCACTGTGCTTTGGGCAGACAGACAGGGAGACAGACAGGGAGATAGATAGGAAGACAGACAGAGAGATAGACAGGGAGACATACAGGGAGATAGACAGGAAAACAGACAGAGGGATAGACAGGGAGACAGGCAGGGAGATAGACAGGAAGACAGACAGGGAAATAGACAGGGATATAGACAGGAAGACAGACAGGGAGACAGACAGGGAGATAGACAGGGAGACAGACAGGGAGATAGACAGAAAAACAGACAGGGAAACAGACAGGAAGATAGACAGGAAACCAGACAGGGAAACAGACAAGGAGATAGACAGGGAAACAGACAGGGAGACAGACAGGGAGATAGACAGGGAGACAGACAGGGAGACAGACAGGGAAACAGACAGGAAGATAGACAGGAAACCAGACAGGGAAACAGACAAGGAGATAGACAGGGAAACAGACAGGGAAACAGACAAGGAGATAGACAGGGAAACAGACAGGGAGATAGACAGAAAGACAGACAGGGAGATAGACAGAGAGACAGACAGGGAGACAGACAGGGAAACAGACAGGAAAACAGACAGGGAAACAGACAGGAAGATAGACAGGAAACCAGACAGGGAAACAGACAAGAAGATAGACAGGGAAACAGACAGGGAGACAGACAGGGATATAGACAGGGAGACAGACAGGGAGACAGACAGGGAAACAGACAGGAAGATAGACAGGAAACCAGACAGGGAAACAGACAGGAAGATAGACAGGAAACCAGACAGGGAAACAGACAAGAAGATAGACAGGGAAACAGACAGGGAGACAGACAGGGATATAGACAGGGAGACAGACAGGGAGACAGACAGGGAAACAGACAGGAAGATAGACAGGAAACCAGACAGGGAAACAGACAAGGAGATAGACAGGGAAACAGACAGGGAAACAGACAAGGAGATAGACAGGGAAACAGACAGGGAGATAGACAGAAAGACAGACAGGGAGATAGACAGAGAGACAGACAGGGAGACAGACAGGGAGATAGACAGGGAAATAGACAGGGAGATAGACAGGGAAATAGACAGGGAGACAGACAGGGAAATAGACAGGGAAACAGACAGGGAGACAATTCAACAATGCTTTTCATGCACTTACATTTAGCTTTTAAAACCAAAGAGCTCTCTTTGTCTTTTATTTTAACTCTTTCTCTCTCTCTCTCTCTCTCTCTCTCTCTCTCTCTCTCACAGCTATGAGTTTCCCCCTCTCTCATTACTTTGCGCCTACTGTCTCTCTTTCTCATTCTATCTGTCTCTTTTTCTGTTTCCTAGTCTCTTTCTCTTTTTTCTTGATCAGTCTCTGTCTCTCTCTGTCTGTCTGTCTCTCTCTCTCTGTCTGTCTCTCTCTCTCTCTCTCCCTCTCTCTCTCTCTCTCTCTCTCTCTCTCTCTCTCTGTGACTCTATCTAAATCTCTCTCTCAGTCTCTTGGCTTTTAGAATCTTTCCCTTTCTCAGTCTCTCTCTCTCTCTCTCTCTCTCTCTCTCTCTCTCTCTCTCTCTCTCTCTCTCTTTCTCTCTCTCTCTCGACTCCTCCTCTAAGTGAATTGGGGGCCGGGTTCTCTGCAGCCCAAGTGATCACGGTTCTCTCTAGAGGAGACGCATTAATAGAAACATAAGAGGAGCGTTCTCCCCAGGAAGCACACCTCAGTTAACATCCATTAGCGTTGTGGTTATGAGATCAGGATCAGGGAATGTCTGAATTATCCTGAGCAGATTGTAATCCTATATTTCCAAACCGCTCATCACATTTTATCTTCAACTGGCTGTAGTTATGGCTTCATCTCTCAAATCCCAGCCATAGAGTCTCAGTGATACACGTGTTCTTCATCCTTTCTCTCACAGTGCAATAAATTACATTTCATGTCCACAGCAGGAGGCCTCCAAGATGCAGATATACAATTTCCATTTTAAGAACAACTGAGATGTTGCTTCTAATGTTTTCTGTTTGACAATTTTGTAAAGAAATCAACTTTAAGTTTGCTGCCACATGCTCCTCACATGGTTCTTCAGAAGAACCACAAAAGCGTCTGTTCTGAGTCTAATACTCTGCTTTGTTACATTACAGCTCACTTTATTTCACCTAATATGGAAAATTCACATCTCTCACGATTTCTCTGGCTCCTGTCTGTCTGAAGTGTCTGTGCAGAGTTCCTCTGTATTCTCTAGTTTCCTCCCATCTTCCATAAAAACATCCCAGTAGGTGCAATTGTGACTCCAGTGTACCCCAAGATTAAATGGTGTCATGTCAGTGCCGTATTTCTTCATTACATACAGCATTCCCAAGATAGACTCCACTTCCATCACTACCAGGATAAGGGACTTACAACAGATTAATGATGTTTGGAAACCAAGACTTTGTTTTTCTACTGATACAATGATGTAGAAATTACTAAATAAATATGATCAAATGAAAAGTTTCTGAATAGTGGACAGGGTTTTCGTCCTTCTTTCTAATTCTTGTGGAATTCGCCTTAAAGCAAATCGATGATGTCAGCCGAGTAGCTTTAGTTATGCTCCATTTACAGCTTAAGCAAAATAGTCATGATTTGTTCTGGAGAGTGCAATGGCATCCAAATTGGGTAATTACAATTCATCCCAGGCACTAGATTTAGAAATTAGGGTATGCATGCTATGTAGCACGCAAAAAGACATTTCAGGGAAAGTGTTTTACTTTTTAAGTAGATAACTTAAAAAGTAACCTAATTAGCGCAATAAGTACATCAAGGTTGGGTTACATAGTACAACACAACACATCTATTCCACAGCACCGCTTTAACATATCATAGTGGTTCATAAATGAATTCAAATAAATAAATAAATAAACCCAGCAGATTATGAAACAAGATGCATCCAAGGAGAATGGTATGGTGGTTGCCACTTCAAAATAAACCCCTCCCACCCAGACTCCCACCTGAAAAGTATATAATCTCTAAATTCATGTACTAGTCAAAATGATGTATTGGTCATGTGCTAGTCAAAGTTTATGTGAATGATTGGGGACATTATTGGCTAATGAGATGATATAGTAGCTTTAAAACAACTTAAGGATCACTGATGTTCGAAATATGTTAAATAAAAAATAAAAATAATAATACATAAAAATCCTCTTCACCCTCAGAGAAAAGCGGATTTCAGCTCATCACCTGAGCTCTAGGTTACTCCCAAAGTATTTCAGGTGACGAAGCAATAACCGGATGTGACATCATGCTGAAATCCAATAAATGTAACTACTGTATGAACTATCAAATAGTCAATATGTTTATACTATAATTTAAAAACCCATGAAACACACATCCTACAAATCTTACTCTGAACTCTTAAAAGTTTGTGCTTTTAATATTAAAAGGCTTTTTATTTTTGCTCAGTGCAAATCGAGAGATTTTTAAAGATTATTAAGAGAATAAACACACAGCTGTTTATATCCGAAAGCAAAAAATGTCATCTCTCTCTGAATGTCACACTACAGGAGGAATAATAATAATAATAATAATAATAATAATAATAATAATAATAATGAAGCCATTTGTTTATTCGTGTTGTCATTGTACTAATCTGAGAACCGCGCACTAAAAAATACGTCTAATTATAGTTCGGCTATTATCCCAGTCTAACATCTGGAACAACACATCTGGAAGTGTTTTACATACAATAAATATAATTTTGAATATTTCTTAGAATTTCTGTTACGAAGGGAAAAAAAATATTTATATAAATAAATTAAGTCGCACAATGAATTCCACTTCCACGCGAACTGCGCAGTTTCCTTTCCCCCAAAAAAAATCCCGACCACAGCCAATAAAACCGCGTCTTTTCCTGACACATGAGCAGATCCGATCCGATCCGATCCGATCTTATCTGATGTGATTTGATTTCTTCAGCACCTCAGACTCATATTTTCTGCTCGCCAGATTGTTAAATGTTAAGATGGAAGAAAAGAAAAGGAAAGAGAAGTGCTGAAGAAGAAACCACGAACACGACAGCGCTGCGACTTCATCCGACATCCTCATCACCATTACCTTCATCACTTAATAATATCATTACCATCATCATCATCATCATCATTGAAATCCTGCGCGATAAAAATGATCATGTTGGATTAATTGAATGCGACATGATGACTCGCTGTGATGTGGAATGAATTGTGGATGAATGCATGCGTTCTCTCTCTCTCTCTCTATGTCTCTTTCTGTCTCTCTCTCTCTCTCTCTCTCTCTCTCTCTCTCTCTCTGTCTGTCTATCTCTCTGTCTATCTCTCTCCCCACTTCAGAACCGCACCTTGCTTTTCTGGAAGATGCGCAGATCCGCTTCATTCGTCCGCCAGGAACCGGAGTTGATTTAGGACAAGCCTCTGCGTCTGAGCTGCTCCGGATAAAACCTCATTTCTTATCCTCATCTTCATCTTCATCCACAATGCAACGTTTTCTTTTCTTTCTTTTTTTTTTTTTTTACATTACATTACACTTATAACCTGAAATACTTTTACTATAATCGTACAACAATAAAACTGTCAGAAGCAGAACCGAAGTGCGCCTGCAGGCATTGCGCACATGAAAAAAAAAAGAAAATAATTACATTAAAAAAATAAGTTTCCGGAAGCGCGCGCGCCGCAGTAAACTCTTCGTCTGGCAATAGAAATCTGATGTCAGTGAGAGTCCGGTGCGCTCTGAGTTCCTCGGTCAGGATGAAAGATGGTTTGAGATGAGCATCCCCCACGACCGCTTCAAGTTCTTCACCCTGACCCGACGAACACTTCAGTCCACGCCACTAGGTGTCGCTTCCGTCGCGTCTTATACAGTACAGTCACGATCTCGTTGAAACATCGCGAGACTTTCAGCACCACCCTCAACATCACAACCCATTTCTTTCCAACTTTCCTCCAAACACATAATTCCAGGTAAAGTTGTGTTGCCTTTCCAAAAATAAAAATATCCTTCAATGCAGATGAATGATAGAGAATTCCGGATCTTTTCTGTGAGTCGGATCATCTGAGTAAAAGAGAGTCGACTCTTAATGAGCAGGCAAACGGATCATTTGTCATTTTTTTGTCACAAATTTGCCAAATATTGGTGTTGGAGTGAGAACCATGTCTCTCTCTCTCTCTCTCACACACACACACACACACACACACACACACACACACACACACACACACACACAGGGAAAAGTCATTATAATAACAATTATGGCATTTGGCAGACGCCCTTATCCACAGTCACTTACACTGTTAGTTGTCATTTGGTAGCTGTTCAAAAGTTGAGGGCTGTATTTGGGTCTTTTTTATGATAAAGATGTATCGAAAATAAACTATATCACACAACTATAAATCAGTGAATAATCTGAAAAACTTTATTGATGTTTTTTTTACAAAGTACGGCGAGAAACTTCAAGTGTTAATAAATGTACAAAATGCACTTTGGCGTTAAATACTACACAATCTCTGTACATCAACCTCATACTCAATTTCTATTTGTTCACTTTTTATTCTGGGGATCTCTCTCTCTCTCTCTCTCTTTCTCTCTCTCTCTCTCACTCACTCACTCTTTTTCTGTCACACATATACATACACAACAATCACACACATTCTGTTTCACTGCCTTTATTCCCCTTCTCTCTCTCTCTCTCTCTCTCTCTCTCTCTCTCACTATTTCTCACACACACACACACACACACACACACACACACACACACACACACACACACAGTACCAAGAAATGGAATAAAGTCAGCTACATCATAATTCATGTGTGTCATATATATATATATACACATACATACACACATACAAGACATTAAGACATTTAACTGCTCAAGTCAATTCCATTGCCAGATATATGAGTTGTGTTAAGTCTTCAAATGTACTGTTGGAAAGATGTGCTTAGTGGTTTTTATCAGGTTCCATGCGATCAGTTCTTCTTATGGAGAAACTTCATTTTATTACCTGAAAAAAAAAATATATATATATATAAAAATTAAGATGAGGTATAACATTTAAAAGTCAAATAATGATTTGAAAAGCACAGGGAAGCGAGTTTGGCTCTCAGACACGGATTACTCACTCATATTAAATCTACTATATGTCTACTATATATTCTTCAAGCCATATGTGCTGCTTTATGTGATTTTTCCAGCATTATCCCAACTGTTAACATAACTGGAGCTACACAGTTGTATAGGATGTCTTTGGATGTGATAGAATTACATTTTTCCGTTCAAGTAGGAAATTCACACAATGACAATGCTCCTGTGCACGAAGCAAAGCAAACTCCATGAAGATGTATGCTTTGCATGGGTTGGACTAAAAGATCTCCTGCTATAGAACCCTGACCTCAACCTTACTGAACACCTTTGAGATTAATTGGAAAGCTGACTGCACTCCAGGTCTCCTCATCCTACATCACCGCCTGACTTTACTAACACACTTCCCACTGAATAAGCACCAATTTTCCACAAGCTCATTCCCAAGTCTGGTGTGTAAAGTAAATGGGGAATTAATGTGAAATGGGATGTTCAAAAAGCACATCCAAATTTTAACTTCAATTCTTTTGTCCATATAGTATATTTTGTTCCTGTATATTTGAGGAATGATAAAACATTTATTTCTGAGGATGTTTTCGGCTCTACACCCCTCACACAAGAGGCTTTTATTTTGTCTAATATTGTGCAGTATAAAGTATGAAGATCAGCTCCAGTCTTTTTCTAAACCAACACCTGGATAAATATACTGTAAGCATACAACTGTAAGACTCAACACCTATTGACACCTTTTAAAGCATGTAATCTCTATTAACCCTCCAGTCGTGTCAGAAGCATGTTGTGGATGAAACCACACACCAGTTACATCACATGTAAAATGATTTGCATTAGTCTTATTAGGGAGAAAGTCCTCACCTAGTCCTTTGAGAAACTTATTAACTCCACTCTGCTCGGTGTCGGGTAACTCCTCCAGGTACTGGTCCACTCTCTGCTCAAACAGACCTACAACACAACACACACACACACACACACACACACACACACACACACACACACACACACACACATCTCAAACATTCGCTTAATCCTGCTTAAAAATCCCTACAGCCCTTTGGTGACCAGCAGAGGGCAGTAATGATCTAAACAAGATCCACATCACACTACATTTCCTTTCCCCATATGAACAATCCCGTTTTTATTACAGATTTCAGCTCTTAATGTCTTTAAACAAACACAGTGATGACGTTCTAACCCTATTTCCCATTCTCCCCCACAATCCCTTTCACCTTTAGCTCGGCTCTTCCTCAGCTCGCGGTCCTGGATAAATCCAGCAAACATCTGAGACTCCATGAAGACTCCCAAGAAGCGGCGGATGCTTTTGGAGGCTACAGACTTGCGGAAAGGTTCGCGCTGAAACACGCGCTCTCCTCTCTCGCCCTGAGTCAGAAAGAGAGAATAGTGTCCGATAGTCTCCAGGAAGAAGCGGATGAAGGCCTCGGATACCACGCTGTTCAATGAGTTACACTCTGTAGAAAAAAAAAGGAAGACTTCAGAGTTCACATCCAAAACAAACATTTAGTAAAGTTTACATCCTATAAAATGTGAGAAACCATTTAAACCATTTAAATATATATATGAAGTTGTTTTTGTTTTTTTCATTTAAAGCAGCAGTATTTATCCTGTGAAGCTTAAGGAATACATTTCATTATTTACAAAAAACATTAAATCACTTTCCATTCAAACCATATTCAAGATTAAAGATTGTCTTATGTACAGGAAAAAGTCTGTTACACCACACAATGAAATTCTTACTTCATAAATCCTCCAAGCAGCCTATGACAAAACACTCTGTAGCTGTGATCTTTCTAAAATGTAATGTTGTTTAGTGACTGAAGCTCTAATAATGAACATCAGCATGATGCTGTTATTACTGACTGGATGCTTTTTTTATGCACCAAGTTTCAGGAGTGTATTATTTCTGCACTAATGCTATAATGCTATTCATTTAATTAATAAAAGTTTAAAATGTCACATACAGATGCTTTAACCTGAAAGATATTTACAGATGCTTTAACCTGAAAGTGATATAGCCCCATTTTAACATTAAAGTTATATAGTTACTTTAACCTTAACTTTTTATAAAGCCGCTTTAACATAAAAGTTATTTACAGTTACTTTGACCTGTTATACAGTATACAGCTGTTTTAAACTGAAATAGCTTAAGTACTGCATCAACCCCAGGGAACCACACCACAAAACCACACACACAAAAAAACAACAACAATTGAATCACTTCTTCTTCTTTCAGCTGCTCCCATTATCCGTCTTCCGTCCCCCCCCCCCCCCCCCACACCGCCCGTCCCCACCGCCCGTCCCCTACATCTGCCTCTTTCACACCAACTAACCAACTACCATGTCTTCCTTTATCACATCGATAAACCTCCTCCTTGGCCTTCCTTTTTTCCTCCTTCCTGGTGGCTCCATCCTCAGCATTCACCTACTGATATACCCCATGTCCCTCCTCTGCACATCAAGTTAGGTCAAGAATCTTTTGTTGTCATTTCGACCATATTTAGCTGACGCAATACACAGCGAAATGAGACAACGTTCCTCCAGAACCATGGTGCTACATTTAACAACATAGAGCTACATAACAGAAAATGCAGAGCTGAGGACTAGTAAGTGTCCTCGCCACATAAAGTGCATCGTGTGCAACCTGGTGCAAATAGTGCAAGACAGACCAACACAAGACAGTGAAGGTTTAGGGTTAGGGTGACACAAAACTGCCAGTAAACCTACTGTATATTACACAGTGCAGCATGTAAGAGAGAACCGAGTACAGGAGTTTACCTTGTAATTAACAAAATGTAATCAAAAAGGTTTGTGCAAAACGTCCTACATGCACTGTCCCTCTAATAATCTAATTTCTAATCCTGTCCATCGTCGTCACCCCCGATTAAAAACCTCAACATCTTCAGCTCTGCTACCTCCAGCTCCGCCTCCTGTCTTTTACTCAATGCCACTGTCTCTAATCCATACAACATCACAGGTCTCACCACAGTCCTATAAACTTTCCCTTTCACTCTTTCAGATACCCTTCTATCACAAATGACTAATAATTAACTCGAAATAATTAAAAAAAATTTCCATGAATAAAAAAAAAGATAATTAATTATACATTTTTACTATTACACAATATATTTTAATTAAATTTAACCATAAATTATGGTGGTATTTTCATTACTGTATGAATATTTAATATTTTATTAAATTAATAACGTGACTATGGCACTGTTTTCTGTTAATTAAAAAAATAATAATTTCCATAAAGAATTTACAAAGAATCGTGCATGAGGAATCATTTGGGAAACTGATTATGAAAAGAATATATAAAAATTTAGCTTATAATGTAGCAAATATTTGAAAAAAAAAAGTTAAAGAATTAAAGGGTATGTCAATTTTAAGTCCATATTTGTTTAAACAGATATGATTAAAGCTGTTGCTTCTGTTTGTCTTATTTACCGTCATCCGACTCGCTGTCCGAGTCCTGATTGATGATGTGGTTCCTCTGCTCCAGTGCTTGCTCCAGAGCAGCCTGAAGCTTGCGGGGTAGAAGTGAAGCCTCATCGTCCAGCTGCACAATCACACCATCCATATTTATTAACGTCTTTCGAACGGCACTGAATTTGACAAAAGTCACGTGTGTGTGTGTGTGTGTGTGTGTGTGTGTGTGTGTGTGTGTGTGTGTGTGTGTGTGTGTGTGATACTATTAAATGCAAATCAACAAACTGTATGTAAATTTGTTGTGATATTTGCACATGCACACCTGTCTGATGAAGCGATCTGTACCTAGATGAACCATCAAAGCCTGAAAAAAAAAACAACACACGACAATAAACATGGTTACATACGCAGATCTTTTAATCTAATGAAACGTTTTGTGTTTATGATGGGAACTGCATCAGGTCAGAACAGCTCAAGCGCCTGTTTTGCAACAGATGGAATCTGACAGCTAATTAAAATCCTCTGATGTTAAAGTGACGAGTTTCTAAAAGTGCTGCTCGAGTACACAACATGTTTGTACTAAAAAGGGTCAGAACCTCAGCTGGACTTCATACTTGAGCCAAATTGCAGGATTCCATCTTTCCAACACATTTCACAATCACGCTAACTGTGCACATTAACAAAAAAGTTCTAAAATTATCTTTTGAGTTTTTGTGTACAAGTCAATGGTTTTCAGAAAATAATAGAACCCCTTTAAGAAGGTAAGAACCCTTATTTAGAAGCCCCCTAATGAACCTATGAAGATTCTTTCTTTTACATAAACTAAATTGACAAATGTATTGGGACTTTTCCAGCCATATGTGGTTCTTCCCAAAACTGTTACCACAAAGTTGAAGGCACACAATTGTATAAAATGACTTTAAATGCGGTAGCATGAAACTTTTCTGTTCACTTGAACCACCCCTATGAATATTTGGTTTACATGGTTTGGAGTGGAAGATCTCGAGAGGCCTCTTATAGAGCTCTGACCTCAACCCGATTTAACACCTCTGGGATGAATTGGAACGCTGACTGCAGCCCAGGCCTCCTCACTCTACATCAGTACCTGACTTTACTAACACCCTTGTGATTGAAAGAGCACAAAACCCCTCTAACACACTCCAAAATCTAGTGATACATCATCCCAGAAAAATCTAGAGGAGAGGGTATCGTAGCAGTAAATAGGGACTAATTATGGAATGGGATGTTCAAAAAAAGAACACAAGAATTTTATATTCAGGTGTCCAAAAACACTTGTTCATAGAGTGTATGTGGATAATGGCAGTAAAAAATATATACTGTTAATTATTTATACCTAGAACCACTTCCAAAAAAAGGTTCTTGAAAGGAGATGACTCCTTGTGATAATTCACACCAGTTATTGTGCTTGATCTCTTTTGGAGGATGTTTTCCTTGTGATTATACAGTACATAGGTATTTATTATTAAAGCTTTTCCAGCAATTTGTTTTAGTATTTCTAAGTTTAGTGTGTGCTTTGCTCCGAGCTGCTTGTTGTTGTCAGTGTGTAAATGTGCTCAGAGTGTGAGATCTTCCCTCTCAGATGAGATGTGAAGCACAAAGAGTTTTTAGGGAGCTGACACTAACTGACAGATTTATACACAGAAAACTTTGGCTTTCGTTCTGGGCAAAGAGTTTCGTTTTCCCTGATTCCAGGAAGCTGTGAAAGATAAATCTGCACAGTTTTTGTTTTTTGTTGTTTTTTTAAGGTCAACAGCCAGACAGTTTATTTGAGCAAAGGCCAATTCATACAGTGCAAATCTTATCGAGTGTCGTCACGACCTTATTTAAATTCCTTCTCGATCCTCTGCATTGGGGGCACGTCAGAGAAAATCTCATCTAGCATGATAGCGTAACACGCAGCTGTATAGCAAAGTGTACGCTATATGATTTTACCAACACCAACATAGAGAACCAAACGAAACACACACACAGATCTATATAGACAAGCTGAGTAATGAAAAAGGTAAAAAAGGTTTGTACTGATGTTTTGTTTGGCAACAAATCAGTGTTTTTAAGCAAATCTTTTAGGTAAACGAATCGTTCATATTCACGCACGTGTACAGACTCATATTTTGTAAAACGTGTGCCTGCATTGGTGTGAAAGACTACGGCGAGCCTTATATGGTAGTGGTGGTGGCGGTGTTGTAATGGTTGTGTTGTTTGTAGCAGAATCTGTTGTACGGATGTGCAAAAATGACTGATAGCTATTTGTTTAAAAATCATTGTATCGTTGAAAACAACATTTGCATATATTAAAATGTATTCATTTTTAAACTGCATCCATATCATCCTTCGTGACCACTGTCATAAAACTAGCCTGTAATAATGTAACTTACAAAAAGAGTCACTGTACTGAACATTGGTTTTTAGGTGCTTTACATTCTATATTTTGTGTTGATGCCCCCTTCAGGACAGTTTTGCACCACCTAAGATGAGAGTCAGAAAAAGACATTCATACAGGAAACTGAGGAGGTAATGAGCAACAAGTGAGTATGATTAGTAAACAGGAGATTGCTGGGCATGGCTGAGTTGGGGTGTGGCTGTGAGAGGGTGTGTGAGACTGAGATTTATGATGATATAAAGGTATCTCCGTGTCTACATTGTGTTCCCAGGCTAAACGGATGCTCGTGTTGGAACATGCCGAGGTGTGTACGGGATTAGGTGAGGGTGTGTTTTTGTGAACCAGCTTTACACCGCATTTCTAATTTCTTTTTGTACACGTGTACTTCAGAGCGAGATGAGAAACAGTGGTGAGCCAAAAGCGAGTGTCTGTTGTGTTTTGGAGTTTGAATAAACAATCCGGTTTCCCCCAGCTTTCTGTTTTGGTGCTGATGAATCGTCGATCTTATCTGAGCGCTCTGTAGATAAGCGGAAAACCACAAGCCTGACTAGAAAAGAAAAAAAAAAAACAGACTGCAACATGAGATGGGATAAGAGAGGTGTTTACACTGACTCACTGATTCGCTGAGTCAATGTGATCTATTCACTAGGTAGTGATCTACATCTAAAACCTGGAAGAGCGCTTAATTACTAAACTCAGAGATGATTAACCATATTCAATTACACTTTAAATTTTCCCTTCACTTGAACTAGAACTAGTTACAGCATGACAATGTAACTGTGCACAAAGTCAGTTACAATAAGATATGCTTTACATGGGTTGGAGTGGAAGATCTTGAGTGGTCTGCCTATAGAGGTCTGACCTCCTCCCTACTGAACACCTTTGGGATGAACTGAACGCTGACTGCACCCCAGGCCTCCTCACACTACATGCCATTACTAAAACCCTTGTGGCTGAATGAGCACAAATCTCCACAGGCACGCTCCAAAATCCAGTGGAACATCTTCTCAGAAGAGTGGAGGTTATTCTCCAGAAAATTGGGACTAAATGTAGAATGCAATGTTCAAAAAAAGCATATAAGAATCTTATGGGCAGGTGTCCACAAACTTTTGTACATATATAAAATTAGTCTTTTCTGTGTAATATAGTCTTCACCAAACTCTTAACTGCTTTGAATAATGATTCATTAACTCATAACTGATAAAGTTTTACTCTGAAAAAAAAATAGTTTCTATGGTTGCAGAAAAACAGTCCTGAGTCACACCTGAATATACAAAATTAAGGTTTGTGTAAATGCGTGTAATCCCGGTTTCCCCACTGTATTAACAGAGCTTAGGTTCCTCTAGTTTTAGGGTTTAGGTGTTCTTAGTGTGTGTATGTGTGTGTGTGTGTGTGTGTGTGTGTGTGTGTGTGTGTGTGTGTGTGTGTGAGAGAGAGAGAGAGAGAGAGAGAGAGAGAGAGAGAGAGAGAGAGAGAGAGAGAGAGAGAGAGGGAAAAAGTGTGAATGTGTTAGTGTTAGCATTACTTCCTCCACTGGTAGTTCCTTAAGTTTGGGCAGTGAGCTGGACAGGATTCCCACCAGAAACGGAGTCGGGCAGCACACGATGTCCACCATGGCGGAGGGAAGAACAGGGATGAAGGTGTGCTGCCATGAGAACGGGTAAAGCAGAGCCACCACAGCATGTACACAACTGGACAGAACACTGTGGATAAAAACCACACACACACACACACACACACATACAATTAAATCACCTAAATCTGAGCCTGACACACAAACATTCACACACTCACACAAACACACCCACACACACACACACAGACACCAATAATCCTGTAATAGACACCACTATGGAAAGCCCAGATATTCCAGTTCCTAGATCCTGGCTCTACAGAAGACTGTGGAATCTGTGATTAGAAGCAGGACAGAGTGATCAGACACTGAGGAAGTTTGGTTTAGACGCTGGCTGATGTTAGATGCGATACTTTACAGCAATTCCATTTATCATCAGGAGTAAAAATTTTGCAGCATTGAGCACAAACACGAGCCAAACATATCTTCTGACAATATAATTTTTTTTAAGGCTGAGGAACGCACTTGGGTTCACATTTTTCTTGTTGAAGGTCACCAAGCCGGTTATCAAGAACACAGAGAAATGTGAAAAGAGAAAAATGTGTCTCACTGTGCTTTATCTAAGACACACTAAGACGAGAGACAATAATGACATCTGGGACATGAACGTAAACACAATTATTTCAGCAAGTTACAGAATAAAACATTTGCTTTTTCCTGTGAAATGAAGCTGCTGAAGCTTGTGGCCAGAAAAGTGTACAATCAAAATTCTACCTCGTGATTGGTCAAACGTTGTTGGTTAATTCTCTTTAATCACGCCCGTTCTGATTGTCTTTGTTTCTATAGCAACAGCTCGTTTAATGAGACGTGTACAGACATTTATGTCATGTTTATGGAAGGAGTCTCCGGTGTCAGTTTTGTAACAATCAAAGCTGAAGCTGTAACTATTCTTTGAAAGTTTATTCAGGAGAGTTTACTCGTCTGTGCATTTTTTTTCAAGAGAATAAAGAGAGACAGGTAAGGGGAAAGAGTGTTTATAGCTGCTTTAATGTAAGTGGGAACAGGAACCAACTGGTTTCTCCGATGTTCCACAACACGTGAGATCTGTCCAAAGAAGTCTTGATAGATTAGAAAAACTAATCCGGTCTGGCCTGATGTCAACAGTGAGCCGTGAGATCTTCCAGCTGGAAGTCACGCAGTGTGTTTAAATATTCCCAGGTTGTTGTTAACAGTGACTGACCCATTTCTCCATAATGACCATTTATTGCACGAATAAACCAGAACTAGTAACGTCTTCGTAGATCAGAGCAGAGCAGGAGAACGAATTTGGAATGTAAACAGCCTCTCTGATTATTAAAGCCCTCGACAGCGACGTTTTCACAGGCGAGCAGAGTGATTTATCTACTCACACTCCTGTTTACAGAGAGATTGTGTGTGTGAGAAAGAGACAAAATGCTTCTTTACCTCAAATTAGCTACGTCAGATTAGCCTTCGAACGTTCAATATCACAGCTCGTTAATCACGCTGGGTTGTGTCTACCTTTCAGACCGAACGAGGGAGTGGAGAGTGAAGAGAGACATGTTTTAAAGATGTAGCCACGGGGCAAAACCAATAGAGTTTCAGATGCTAGAATTTCACACCGTCACACCTATACCTCGAAACTGAAACATATGCATGCAAACCAGTGTGGGAACAGATTCAGGTGAGGTTTATTTTACTTGGAGGGAACGACAGACTGTCAGAAAGAAACGCTAATTAGTGAGAGAGACAGAGGTATAGAGAGAGAGAGAAAAAGTGAGAGAGAGAGAGAGAGAGAGAGAGAGAGAGAGAGAGAGAGAGAGAGAGAGAGAGAGAGAGAGAGAGGGGACAGGGGAGAGGCTATGCCCCAGACTCTACAACTGCAAGCCTAAACTATATCAAAAATTAATGTCAATGTTTTTAACACAGGCATAAGTTGTTTATGATTATGATAATGAGGAAAATCTATTTTGGTTTCTCCAATACACTGTGTGATTTTTAGTGAAAAATCATGAGCTGGGTTTTGTGGATTTGAGCCTAAAGAAAAGATTCTTTAGTATAAATATTATAATCTAATAATCTGCTAATTATCAGCAATTTTTTGTTTAGTTTCTAGCTATTTTTATTTTGTTTGTGTTTCATTTTATTTTTTCAGTAGCCAAAAACAAACAAACAAACAAATAAATAAATACAATTATAACAACTATCATTGTAGTTATTATTATTATTATTATTATTATTATTAATATTATAGGACTTTTCAAAAGATTTGTAACCATATAATTATTTCTTATTTCAATGTGTTTATACTCAATATTATAACATTTTTACATTTTTAAATGCCATTTTTTAATATATATTATTTGTCATAATATTAATGATAACAATAAGAACTATAATTATAATTGTAATTATTTTGCCTTGTTTTTCAGAAAAACATATTCTTGTTTATTTGCTATAAGAATAAGAAATGTGAGAGCAAAAGGTTCTTCACTGTGTTTTATTTACTGACTGCCCACGTTTACAGTAATTATAACTTTTATATACTATACTAGAACGAATTAAACGGCATTCTCACGTGTCATGTTTATTAAGCTATGTGGGGGCTCGAGCTCTTAAGCAGCTCTTCTGAGGACCACGTAGAGAATTTCTGAAAGTGTTTTCACAGAGTTAATGAGTTTATCAGATGTTTTGCTCCGAGCTAAAAAGGTCTGTGAGTTCAGCTGGATCTTGTAGGATTCATTTATCATGTGTTTTCACATGCTCTACCACGTTGCACTGCGCCACGGGACATAAAACATCCGCATGAGTACGGTTTAAAACGCAAAATAAATGTCTGCGCTTGTGTGGAACTGTTTGACTGTTACTTCCCAGTAGTGCACCTTCTGCTCAAAGTAACAGGAAATGATCATGCTATAAATTCAAAACAACAACAACAACAACAACTAAAAAACAATTCTAATAATAAAAGTACAACCCAGGCAAGCATCTACCCCCACGTTCTGCCCCTAATGATGAACCAGAGCCAGAGAAAGCCATTTCCACCACGCAGGAAGATCAAAACCAGCCCTCGTGGTTAACCCTTTCCTGCCACCTTGTGCATTTTTTTCTAAAGAAAGAGAGACATGAGGAGAAAAGCTGGAGCAGTTCATTCAACAAAATCCAGTTCAATAATAAAATCCATATGAGGCATAGGATTTGCTGCTTCGGGAGCGAGTTTTATTTCCTGTTTAACAGCTCACACACTCACTGCGTGCTTGTGATCTTCAGAACGTAGTTAAGGGAGAACTCCACAGACCTGTTCATATTCCATGTGGAGGAGTCTGATGTAAAAAGGTACATATACAAACAGTTCAAATAAAAACTAATGCCGTCAGTGTACTAAAATGATGTAGGTGGGGTTTTAAAGGTGAAGATTTTTTACTTTACAGCAGTTTTTTCACATTAGCCTAAAACCCTTGCACAGGACTGTATGTCCAGAAATCTCTTCCAATCAGTATCAGATATGTTCCTAACATGGAAAGAGTTTCTTTGTGGGTTTTACGTTACAGAGCACAGACATGCTGTATATCCAATGGCGAGGAATCCTGGGAGTAAGTTGAGTTGTTTATTCCCAGGAAATGCTCTGGTTATATATAAGTGATGTGGGAAAGAGAGGAATACAGTTCTATATACTGTACATTCCTCAGACTAAAAACTGGACCTCATCCTACCTGTCCAGGTGCTTTCTCACTGTCACGAAATAATCTCAAGCCTTAATAAGAAATGCTTATTTCTTTTCAAAACCCAAAACTGTTCCTTGTAAAAACAATAACGAATAAGCTGTCCTGTCTTGAAACACACAAATGCACTGAATATACATGCGTCTGAATAAAGCAGATGATGTAATTCATAGAACTGTAATGATCCGGTGTCCACATACTTTTGGCCGCCGGGCTAACGAGTTCATCTCGAATTAAATAACGCGCTAATCGGCAAAGCGAGCTAACCGAACAAGATACACACGCATTTATGTAACAGAGCCCCGGGCAAACTCTTACTTCATTCCATGCTTTATTTTTCTTTTCTTTCTTCGTAACACCTTTCTACATGTTTAATGATAACGGGAGGAGTAAACGAGAGGACAGAAGGAAACCGGGAAATCATTTTTTCTCTCTGGTTTATTTTTTTTTCTCATTATATTAAATGCTAGCTTCAAATGTGATATTTGTTATTAAATTACCTTATTATTAATTAAATTATTAAAATAAAATATTATTTATCCTGTTTATCTTCCTGAATCTCGCAACTTATTATTTTATGTTGCGTTTGAGTCCACAATTACAAAATGAAATGATCTTAATTATTTTTGAATTAGAGCAAACAATTCCATAAGACAAGAACCCACACACACACACAAACACACACACACACACACACACACACACACACACACATATATACACACATACAGGAAGTACATTCTTTTCCCTCACAGACACCGCCTTTCCCAGGTCCCCCCATCGTTGCTGTTTATTGAAACGAGTCACTGATTTGTAGAGATTAGACTTTCACAAATAACTCACTCCCTAATTTCTGTTACTGAGACCATTTTGGAAAAAGAGGAAGGAGTAAGAGGAAGGCCAGAGACCCCCAGGGGGTAAAACCCCTGACCTGACCCACTTCTACATCCAGATCATCATGATGCTACAGCGGGTGTGGTACTGTGATGTGTCCTGTAATTACTTTCACAGTGCCCTGAAAACAACAAATACTTTGTACTCAAACTACACAGACAGCGGGGATTAGTCCAGTGTCTCACTCAGACAGTGAGGGAGCGACTAAGGTTGAATATTTACTCCTCAGCTCAGCCAAACTGTAGTGGAATTAGGATCACAGTGCATTATGGAAGTTCTCTTCCTGCTGCAGTGCATCATGTAGACACTTCACATTGCATTGTGGGATTTCCCATATGCACTAAACGTTTAGCTAAAAGATAACAAACAACATTTTTTTTGTGAAAATCCAAAATGTTGTAAATCTATGGTGGCTGATGTGGTGCAGTGGCTGAGCTGCATTGGAAGGTTTAGTGCGCATTTTCAGCTGTCTTTAAATCTTTCCTTTTTATTGCGTTTTGTGGGCGGGGCTAATGTACATGTGTGATGAACATGCTTGGTCGTTTAGGGTCGTTTTGTTCAGATCAGACAGAAGATTTTTTGACACAACGCAAGTTAACTCGACTGGGTAACTAGTCGGATACACAGATTCACGTTCAGTGTTATTGTGTGATTTAATTTAAAGGGCTTTTATTTTGTGTGCGCATTTTATTGCGAATTGTGTTCTGCGAATAAGTGCGTTCAAGTTTAACAGACAGGAGACAAAGTAGGAGACCTGTTTTTATGATTACATGCATCTCACAAGATAAACCTCCACACTGCAGTTATCTTCTTGCTATCTGCTGCACCATTCCCACAGAGTTAGATTTCTTTTGAGATTTTTAAATATTGACGTTGTGAGTTGGAAGCTGCTCTTCTCTCTCTGTGTGTGTGTGTGTGTAACGAAAGCATGGAAAAATGTCTGCATATCAGTGAAGTGACAACATCTGCTCCAAGCTCACAGACACCCACAGTTCGGGGTGTTTCCAGCGTTATATGACCATGTTTAGTGTGAAGTGACCGTCAGGAAAAATGCAGGCTGTTCTGCAGAATATCGTCAAATGACACAAACTTATCAACCATTCTGCATTAAGGTGATCAAGGTCAGTTTAAAGATGTCTCACCTGAGTTTATCGGCCACGAAGATGACTCGGCGCTCCAGCAGCAGCGAGGCGAACACACACACCACCTGTCTCACACTCAGACAGCTGAAGAGGCTTTCGAAATCCACGTGCTCCAACCTCGAGTCCATCGGCCTCCTCAACTCCATAACCTGAGAAAAAGTTTCATTTTTATAACACATAAAAAGCACGAAATCGGAAAACATTATTTATGAACAGGTTTACACCATGGCACTCTATGAGCATTTCTATAAGCATTAGAGGTAGCGTTACATGGACATAGAATAATTAAGACCTGTTTCAAATTATTTACAACCTAAAACAGCAAATGTAGAGTTTTTTTTTACTTTTTAAGACTCCACAGAAACACTGTTATTTTAAGTAACAGCAGCTTGGACTGTAGTGCAGCTGCAAATCACAGATTTGTTTATAATCGTTCCTACAGCAACAGCTCATTTGCAAAGATGTGTGTAATCATTGTTATCATTCATTGCATCTTAAAATACAAAGGAACATGCATGACAAAGCCACGCTTTTTTTTTGTTTTGTTTTTTACATCAATTTGCGTTCATGCATTAAAATCACTCTTGCATTAGATTCCTTTTCCCAGAGAACCAGACATTGTTAGTTCCTTATTCATAATAATAACCATTCCATGTTCATATTACAGTAATATGTATGTATATGAATATAGGACGTAATAATCAGACCTCGTTGCCTGCACCAGGCAGGAAGGTTTTGACTTTGATGGTTTTTCCGGGGGCAGGAAACGGCGATTCCATCAGACTCCGCATGAAGGGGTAGACCAGAGCAGCTGAGATCCCTCTCCTCTTCTCTACTTCATCAAGGATCTGGGGGAAAAAAAAAAGCATCCATGCGGTTGAACATGTGCAAGGAATTGCATCCAGAGTGTGGAATTGCAACATCACATTTTATTGACTCTTTTTCTGTCATATGCCTTTTTTACTCATCGCTTTAAATAAAACATCCTGATGAACTGTTCATACAGATAAGAAAGTCTGGAAAAAAAAAAAAAAAAGCTTTGGGAATGCAGAAAGCGAGGTTTAGTGTGTACATTACCATGACAACAAGGAAGTGTGAGAGTCCGGTCAGTGTGTTCAGCTTTTTAATCATGCAGTTTGTGTTTTAATGAGTTTTAAATAATTCTGTCTCGGCAAAACAGCATCTGGGTGTGATTATTAAAAACACAGCATGAAGAGGAGGTTCGTGATCGTACTGGCTCAGGGCTCTATATTTCCCTGACATTCAGGAATAACAATGTGATGGTTCTTGAAAATAACTATAACACCATTAGTCATATTCTAATACTTCTGATATATAAAGTCAGTGTATATAGAGGAATAACTAGGAGGAAATTTATGCTTTAATGTTTCTTCGGTGTTCCACCTTCTCTCCTGCATCTTCCTCGGAATGTTAGTTTTATCGCCTAAAAACCTCATAATTCATTTACACAGATTAAAGTGGATTAACCAGTAGAAATTGGGAATTATTGTGATTATTAATGGTTTATTCATTGGTTATAAAATAGTTATTAAAGATTATTAGCAGATTATTAGGAAAACAATACCAGAATATCAGTATTTCAATACTGTGTTATTAGTGGATTCTTTTTCTTCTTTCGGCTGCTCCTGTTATGGGTTTGCCACAGCGGATCATCCGTCTCCATACCCCCCTGTCCTCTGCATCTGCCTCTTTCAAACCAACTACCTGCAAGTCTTCCCTCACCACATCCATAAACCTCCTCCTTGGCCTTCCTCTTTTCCTCCTTCCTGCCGGCTCCATCTTTAGCATTCTTCTACTGATACTGTGTTATTAGTGGTTTAATATTCTATTTTTACTGGATAAATTCTAGATTATTAGTGGATTAACAGCAGATTATAAATAGATTATTAGCAGATTATCAGACTGCACATAATCCCATGATATTAAGTATATAAACGTATACACAGAAAATTTATCAACAAGGTACACACATTTCTGTCACTTATGTTTCTCATGGGCAACAACAATGATATCTGAATTTGACCTAGAATGCAGACAGAGTTACTCCTAGAGAAATGAGGCCTGGACCCATAGGAGTTCAGATGAAGGAGTGTCTGGGTGAGAAAGAAGGAGTTCTGAGTAGATCAAGAGCAAGTTTGAGCTCACCTTAGAGAACAGGTCAAAACACCCCAACCTGCTGATGACACAATACACCTCCGGAAGACGCTGGCCTTTCCCGCTCGGCTGCATGGAGATGAAAATCAAACACACGAATCAGCAAATAGCGTAACAATACAAACACGCGTTCACTATCATTTCCACACTTATGGGGAATAATTGTTTATTTTAATGCTTTTTGTTTATTTCCTCTCTTTATAAAAGAAATCTGGGCATGATTGAGAAGTGGGCAAAAGTTTTAAACGCCACCTATTTCACAATAACAAAAAAAAAATTCCTTAATAAATCACTGAGTGTAAACACGCTTGACACTTACGTGTTCGTTCCTGTCCTGAATTACAAGTGTATTAGATTTTCATAATGTTCATAGCTGTTAATCTTTGGACATAAATGCATGTCATGATTTTTTTTAAATAAACCATTCAAAAGAAATTTCTAAGTATTTTGTAAAATTCTTTTCTCTTGAGAGTCACAGTGCAATAAACACTATTTATTACAAAATCAAAAGATTAGACGATCTGTTTTTTATGAAGTATTCAAATTGATGCATAAACTTATTTGCCTTATTGGCATAAATAAACAATAATTGGAGAAAACTTCGACATCTGTTGACCTGTAAATATTTAAAATACTGCTTCTATTTAGACGCCTTTAGAGAAATCTTGTTTAAACGTTCCTACTGGTTAAATACGATTCAAAGGTGTGACACTGGAAGAAATCAGGTATTTATCCAGGAATGTCCTCTATTCTAAACAACAGGTGCATTCCCACAGTCCTTTACACGACTCAGTGCGTAATCACAACCCAGTCTTTCACCAAACACTGTGAGGTGGGTAAAAAAGAAAAGAAAAGAATTGTCTCTAAACACACACACAGAATTCTCTGTTCCAAATGTCCATATTAGGCATGCATTTCTGCATTTCTCCCCTGCTGGCTTTTCAGAAATGGACAGTTAACTGGAGAATGTGGAGCTGAGCTGAAATCCTCAGGAATGTCCACCCCCCCAGCCCCCCCACACAAACAACAAAAACCCCACCCCCACCCCACCCGTGCCAGCCCCTGGACTTCCTCCTAGCGTCAAAAAAACATGTAAGACCAAAACAAAAACAGAAAACATCAAGCGATCCACATGCTACACAGAGCCAAAGAGACAGCGCTTTAATTTCATTTATTATCCAAAGTCTGATCTGATCGCTTCCCAGACAAACAAGTGAGACTGATTTATCTAATAAAACACCTTTTCATGCTTAAAACTAAATGACACACACATTACTAAAGAGCCATGTGGGAAATAAAACACTTGGGAATGTGCTGTGTTAGGAACAGGGTGCTGTTAATCTTAGCACAGTGTTTTATTCCTCTTACATCACATTCGTTTACTCCATACCAGTGTACACTGACACCATTTTCAACCCTCTCTCTCTCTCTCTCTCTCTCTCTCTCTCTCTCTCTCTCTCCTTCTCTCTCTCTTCTCTTGATGAAATGTCATTAAACGGGGGGGGGGGGGGGCGCAGGCGTGATTTTACGAGCAGTCGCTCCCGTTTAAACAAAAATAAAAAGATAAAGGAGTGAGATACAGAGAGAGCTCGTATTGAAGTGGGTGAGCAAACCTCATTTAAACTCCATTCATGGTCTCACCCTGTAATTATGATGCCTGTGGACGCTAAACACGCACACACACACACACACACACACACACACACACACACACCACACACACACACACACACACACACAAACTCATACATATATCTTTAGAAGCATAAGAAATGCAAACTTTGCAGATGCTTGCAGACAAACAGAGAACTGAAAGAGAAAAGAACCCGGGTGAAAGAGGGGGCGGAGCTTACCAGGAGCCGCCGGCAGTATCCGAAACGGCGACTTCCGTCTTCTCCGGTCAGCATGAAAGAGAAGGTCTCACTGCAAAACACACAAACAGGCTTTTATTCAACACTGAACATGGAACATCTAAATATCCAAAAATATTACTTAAAAATTATTTATACGTTTAGCCCCATTTAAAATGCAAGACGTTATAAATATGCATGAATATGCAAATGAATCAACACTTCCATCATCTCCTTCTCCCAACCTTATACATGTAAATCAAACAACTGGTCATGTGCTCCAAAGCTTTAGGAGGCCAAGAGAGCATGACGGTGTGGATAAGAAGAGTAGACTCTCGCTCTCCCTGTCAGTCTCAGCGATTCTGGACACTTGTGGCCGTGTCTAAGCGTTTGTATTCAGTAGCGAGTCGATGGCGTTTTTCTGTGATACGCTATTATGCATCATGAGCTGCTGTTGGCTAATTGTTTAGTTGGATTGGTTGAATCTTTGAACAATGTTTGTCAAAGTTTAGTTGTGAGAGAATAGGTAAAAAATGGGCCAGATGAAGCAACATAAGCTAGGCTTGTTATTTAGAAGGCAGGTTTTACAGCTAAAAGTTGCAAATAATCCTTAAAAAATGAGTATGCCTGTGGTAAATAAGCCAAAACAATGTTTTATCTAATGACAATAAGTTTAAACATAGCCTTGCCTCCTGAATCGGTTTTAGAAATCAGAAATACTAAGAGTTTCTATTAGAAACAATACCAGAAGCATCCTTTATTTCTACATGAAAGGCTAAATAGCTACTGAATTACACAGAATCTGTGGTTATTAGTGAGTGGACATGTAAATACCTGCTGTACTCAGACACAGGACTCCAATCCTTAGCGTCGGGGAAACAGAATTGTGGAATAGCTTTGAGACGCTGCTCGGCTTCTCGCATCTGTTTGGTCAGCCTCTCGAGCTAAAAAATAAGGGAGAAAAGGTCACACACTTTTACATATAACAAAAATACTAAATTATATATATGAGTGAGTATGCAAATCAAACATCGCAGAATGTGTCACTGTGTAAAATATGCTCAGCACGATCATTGCCTTCTATAAAGTTCGCCCCAAAAACCCTCCTTCGCCCCCGTCCCCAGCGCCCCATTGTTCCAAATCAAGATGATGACATGATCAGGATCGACCCTCAGGCCCACATCCAACATATTTCTAGTTTCTCAAGGGGGGGACGGTCACCAGGCCACATCTGGGATATTTATAGAAGTATTTTGGCATATATCGAGGATACAGTCTACTGGCAACATGATTTAGTGTTATTACTACCGTATACAGCGTCCTGGCTGTAATGCCATGTTTTAACCTCTTGGTATTTTTGCTATATCTTATTGTAGAGAATCATTTGAAATATGAACTGACTATTTGTTACTATAGTGCTGTTATTTCATAACATGTAACATCCTTAATTCAGGTTCGTCCCCTTCTCACACTGTACCTTAGGGAACTGGTAGGAGACTTCCGGTGTGTATGAGTTCTTCGTAGGCTTCTTCTTCAGAGAGACCACGACAAAGTACTCAAACAGCTCCCGTTCCTGCCACTCGATGAGCTCTAGCTCCAGTGTGCGGTAACTCGGGGCGCGGCGGAGTATCGACTGCAGCTTCAGGAGCCTCTTGGTGTGAGCTAAAACATGCATATACGCTATTTCCTTTAAAGTATGTATGCCTTCTGTACTTCTATACTTAAACAGTAACAGTTGAAAGTTAGAAGATAATCTGGTGATGAAGTAGTACAACATAAAACTATTGATTGCAAAATAACAGTACCAAAATAAACAAATAAACAGCCCTGCAACCCTGTGTAAACACACAAGGAAAGTTCCTGGTAATCAGAGTCGCTTATGTGGTTGCTTAAATGGACTTAAATCTGAGTGCCTAGACCACAGCCTTTAAACACAAACTCTCACCTTTAACCCCAAAAGGGGATAGAAAATGAAAACTAAAATGAGAAATAGTGTTTTGATTTCATTCCTTTGCATTTTGAAACCAACAAAATGAAAATAAAAGACTAATATAAAGACATGTAGATAAGAGGTGTTGAAATAAATGTCATATATCATGAGCACATCACTGCATGAATAATCCTATTTATAATCATCACATTAATCAAATTGTACACAATGGCTTCCTCACTCATTATTCAGCAGCGCACAGAATAGCATTTTTTTCATCAATGCACAAAAAAACCAAAACATTGCGTCATTCACCCACAACAAAATGAGGTAAAGGAATGAGTGTGCAGGATGTAGGAGATATGATCACACTCTTATTTTGCCAATTGGAATTTATTTTGTTCATTTCAGCAACGTGCTGAAGTCTCACCTTTGAACCTGTCGTCAGAGTCACTTTCACTCTCGCTGTTATCATCTGCAAACAAACAGAACAAATACAGACTTTCCCTCACATCAACGATCAGCTTGGAAAAGCGATGCGATATAAAGCATGTACATATGCATATATGTATGCCATGAATAATAAAAAAGGCTACCTCGCAGAGACGCCGTCTCTATGTTGGAGAGCGAGAGCTTCTTTAGTCTCTTCTTCCCTCTTTTTGCACAATAGATGGAATTTATTCTCTGCACCACCTAAACAGGAAGAACGGTGGAGAAAACAGCAGAATTAAATTACATTTATATTGAGTATTGAACGCAACTTTTTAAGAAACAAACAACAATGTAGAATGAGAAAATATTTTTTCTTAGGTTTATGAATGCGTTGCCTGACATTTACTTCTATTAGCTACTCAGAACTGGATAAACAGCTCCTGGAAAATCTTACTTGATGAATAAACTGCATAAAGAACAACTTTCACTGATTTATCTGCTCCCTGCAGGTTTCCACCCAACATACACTGGCCAATGAAGGTAAAACACATTTAAGCAAACCCAAGAACCCCAACATCCCCTGGAGAGGTTTGTTCCAGAATGTAAATTTGGGGCATATGGTTGCAACCTAAGTTCATTAGTTCTCACATTTATAGTGTTTTGTTTTGTTTTCTCTCTTACTACATTTGTGTTTGTTTGTTCAAAACTTACATTTAATACTTTAGGTATTGCTGTACAAATGTAATTCCACAAAGCAAAAACACTTCCAGGAACGCTCCGTATAATCCTCATGACAGAGTATGGGATAAATCTTGGATTCAAAGCTCACAGCATGTGGTTACGTGTTGAGTCATTTTCCCGCTGCTCTCATGCCACTGCTCGTAACTCAAAAATCATTCTAGTTACTGCTGAGGAATTCCTCAAAAAAAAAAAAAAGAAAAAAAAACATTCGGGGGACAGAGCATTGCTCCAAAAGCTAGTCAAGAAAACCTTTTAAACACTGGACAAAAAAACAAGGTTCACTATGTATTCTTCCATTAACTGAAAACAATCTCAACCCAAACTACACTTAATTTATTTCTCATTTCCATGGAATTTACTTTCTTTTTATTTATAACAGAATGGCTCTTGATTTTGATTTAATCAAATGCACATTGTGCTCATTACAGCTGCCTGTCCAGGGCCAAAATCCAGGAAGAGAAAATAACAGAGAAAAAGTGAGTTGGAAAAAAAATAGCTAAAGATACAAAAAAAAAAAAAAGAGGACAAAAACACATTTTTTAATACTTCTGAGTCAAAGATTCTGAAAGTGGAACAGCAATTTAGCTCCACTGAGTATTTAGGTATTTAAAAATAAAAACCTGTTGAACCGTCTCATATAAATCATATGTTTGGGAAACGTTTATGTAACATTTATGGATCATTCATTTCGGACGTTTTCAGGGCAGAGGAGTTTCTCGGTAACATGTTAGGAGTAACAAGTTGCGATTGTTTTTTTGTTTGTTTTGTCTTATTAACAATGAAAATAAACAGAGGCTGGAAAGGGAACACATTGTAATAGTATTGTTGAATTGGTTTGTTAATGGGTTTGCTCCAGCCTACCTTGGGGACTCGCCTCTGTCTGCGGGAGGTCAGAGTGTCACTGGCGCTGCTCAGGCCGTCGTCCAGGAGGCCGCAGGAGGGAGACGATAACTGGGGCATCAGTAACATGTCATCATGACTGTGTCTTTTAGAGAAACGAGACAAGCGGTGGCTCTTCCTGTCAGCTTGGCCCAGGAGCCGCAGCGACTGACTGCTTGGTTTGGATGGCAGCTGAAGAAAAAGAGAGAAAAAGATTGGAGGCCTGTGATTACGCTAGATTAGTGGTCCCCAACCTTTTTTGCACCACGGACTGGATTAATGTCAGTTATAAATACAACACATTAAGATGATACGACCGGCATAAGAACTGATATTTTCTAAATATAATAATAATCGTGAATCCTCTGTGTTGTTGTTTGTTCATTTTGCTGGCTTGGGGGATTGAATTTAGAGGTAATGTATTATGTGTTACCAGCCGGAGCAGCCTCTTTAAGAAGGTAGCGGATGGAGGTAAGACATGTGACCGAGGCATCTTGACATGCATCAAGACAGATGTGGCGGAGAGAATCCGGTCATTTTCCAAAATAAAACATAGTTCAGAATCAGATAATGATTAAAACGGAAATAATGTAAGTTATGTAGTATTTCTGTGCTGGCCCGGTACCAATTGACCCACAGACCGGGGGTTGGGGACCACTGCACTAAATGATACCACTTATTAACCATTTAGATGGACTACAATTAATACGAACAGTTCTGATCTTAAGTCTCAATCAGTGAACAGTTGATAACAGAATGAGTTTCAGAACCATGTCTAACTCAGGCACACCTCTGTTATCAATAAACTCCACCCCCCCATGTCAGTAACCCTTATGTAGCTTTTAATTAAGGCTTAAGTCTTTAGCTCTGAGTACTCATGTGTGTGATTTCAGTATTAAATCTTCAACGTTGACCCACTGGGAACAACTCTGTAATAAACTCAGTGGAAAGATAAGAGGAAAGTTAAATCCTTTGACATTCCGCTGGTGAGATGGAATTACCTGGGGAGGTGTAGTGCACTTCCTGTCTTGGGAGGTCCACGTCCTGTTAAGTGAGTCATTAGACCTCTCGGGTAACAGGCGAGACTTGCGGGCCAGACCTCTCACCCTCAGGTCCACATCCTCATACGGATTCTCTTTCATTGTCTCTGAGCACAGACAAGACAGAGAGAAAGGGAGGAAGCGAGAGAGAGAAAGAAATCAAGACTCTGGCATAATTCAAACATTAAGTGCAGTCTAATAAGCAATGAAAGTTAACACGACTAAGTTGGAGAGAAAGAGAGAGAGATTCAGAGGGAGAGGGCAGAAAGGCAAAAAGTAGTGTTTAGGGGGAGAGAAAGGAAAGAATTGGGCACCGAATGAGCACTTTGAGTCCCAGACGAGTCCCAGAGTGTCTCTGAAATGCTGTTTACATTGGACACTGACTCATAGACTCAACTCCAGAATGGGATAAGAGAAGAGAAGACACACACAAAACCCTGCAGTAAAGTGGAATCCTAGAATAACACAAGCAACACAGCACATAACAGAAGCAACAATATAATATATAATCGATTTGAATATTATAGAACAGATTATCCGCAACTACATTTCACAAAACGATGGTGATTGTACAGGAAGCGCTTAATAAAAATCCCTTACAGCTAAATCTGCAGCTCTACAATTAAATCCACATCTAAAATCAGAAAATGACCAGCTGGGAAACAAGAGTGAGATTATTTTTGACATACGATCTACACGCCAGCCGTGCTTAGCCTGGCCTGGGAACAATATGGAAAAGTTCAGCAAAATAAAAACAGATCACATGACACGTGGTCTGAACCCGGTCGCTAGAAAAACACTGGCTTGCTCTAAATATAAATGTAAATAGCTTTAGAAAGGCAAGCAATCTGAAACCAGAGTACACAGCCTTTGAATCTTATGGTTTCTGAACAGTATGGGTCCTGAGTCCTATCGTTCTTAATCTGTATTGATCCAATATGTGTCGTATCGCTCCCAATCCGTATCATTCCTGAGTCGTATTGCTCCGGGTTGTAACACTCCTGAATCGTAACGCTCTTGAAAGAAGACACACACTGATTTTACGCTGGGGGAAACGACAAGCTGGGCTGAGTTACGAGGTTCACAAAAAAGAAGGCTTCAAAACACACACATTGTATACACATACAAACACAAACACACATGCACGCACCATATAGATGCATTTACACAACACAGCAGAGTGAAGAATTACGAAACACATTGTGTGACGCTATTTAGTGCCACTGTGACGCTTGTCTAAAATCCACCAATACGAGGTCTGAGAACTCACGAGACAGTTACAGATATTATAGCAGTGACGGAGAATCGCGCTGATATCCAAATGTCATGCTGATTGATATTGTAAAGGGTGTCATACACAGTCGTATAATTTAATCGCAGATCTAATTTGAGACATCTGATGCAATTTTTGTAAAGTTTCGGAAATTAACGACAATAGAAATGTGGGAGGTTTTGATTTTCGTGCGTATCTCAGTGAACACGCTAAGATTGGAGAAATGTAACATTGCAGCTAAATGTCCATCCCACTACAGGAGCGTTTTTGACAAATCCATCATCACCATGCTAATGCGCTCAGCACGAGGGGCCTGAGGCAGCGTGGAAAATAGGGCGATGCCATAACAAGAGTAGTGAAACCAGGAAACGTACTGACTGAGAATGCTCTAATGATTTGTTTGGAGGAAAATAACTATATATAGGTTACCAAAGGTTCAAAAGTTCAAATATCTGTAAGATTTAGAAAAAAATTATTTTGATGGGCTGTATATCTATACATATACAATATGTATACATTTATATATGTATATACAGCCCATCAGAATAATTGTGTGCCTTGACCTATTATCAGAGAAAAATCCTCCATTTAGCTCAGTAAGGTCTCTATCACTCTGTATGGATCTGTAACTGTATGTTACACAATAGGAAACACAAGGAATGAACTTTAGATCAGTGTAAAACTGTCCTTTGGTCTGATGAGTCCATATTTATGATATCTGGTTCTAATTGCTGTGTCTTTGTTAGACGTACAAAGGGAGGAGCCATGATGGTGTGAAGGTGCTTTGCTGGTGACACTGTTGGTGATGGTGGCACACTTAAACAGCATGGCTACCACAGCATTTTACGACGAGATGCTATCTTGCCAGGTTTGCACAATTTGTTTGCCAACAGGACAATGACCCCAAACACACCTCTAGGTTATGTAAGAGCTATTTGTCCAAAGAAGGAGAGTGATGGAGTGCTGCACCAGATGACCTGGCATCCACAGTCACCTGATCTAAATCCAATTGAAATGGTCTGAGAGTGAAGAAAAAGCAGCCAACAAGCACTCAACATTTTTAGGAACTCCTTCAAGATTGTTGGAAAACCATTCCAGGTGACTGCCTCATGAATCTGATGTAAGAATGCTGCCATCAAAGTTAAATTTAACTACTTTAGACAGTATTCTGGGATGGAACATAGTTCCATACGCGTTTTTTCATAGATGTCTCTCTTCATATTCTACTTCAAAGTATAAAATATACGTTTTATCTATATTTCGAATGTATTACAGGTATCAATCGTATTTATTAATTAGTATCCTTTCCATTTTAAACTACATGCACATTCCACATAAAAGTAACAAAAAACCCCCAAAGAAATTTGTGTTACCATCTAATCATTAAAACAGAAACAGTATGAAAAAATACTGATGATAGTTTTATTATATTTTATCAAACAGTCGTGATTCTAAGCTCAGTGTTCTTGGAGTGAAGTCACACAGAGTCTGTATATTCCTCTGGAAATAATCAGCGAGAAAAAAAAAAAAAAAAAAAAACGCAACCTCAATGTCAACCGAGGTGTTCAGCAGAACAATGGGTTCTTTGTTGAGGCTCCACAGAGTCTCAGTCACACGGCCTGAATCTATCGGTCACCGTCTCTGAAAGCTGAAACAACCCCGGCACAATGGGAGCTCCGTGCCAATGATCTAACGCGATTGTACAAATGAAAAAGCCTAGAAGTTCAGTATCGAAGAAATGATAAAAAGAAGAAAACTTTTGTCTGTCTGTCATCTCGTCATTTTTCCGAGTATTTGCTCTTCCAGACATCTTTATAGCGTCTGGTGCCAGTACCCCGTCACCATTAGCGGAGTTTTACGACGTAGCCACGAGGCAACAACCACGAGCTATGTGTCTGTGAGAAGCTCCTCAGGGTCCGTTAGAATGCTAGAGCAGCTACAGGTCATTTCCTGGCGCAAAGGAATGCGGCGTATAAACTCCGCCGAGCAGCAGGTCACTCTGGACATCGCCGACTACGCAGTCAACGTGTACTGAATTCTGATCACACGTTCCCTCGGTGTTAAACATGTCACTCAGAGCACACTGAGATTTCCCCTAATATTCAACATTATCAGTAGACAACCTGTAAAAAAATCTGCATGGTGCTAATTATTTATTCAAAAATGACATTCTGTTATACTATTTACTTTAAAGCTACTATCAAGGTTATGGAAAAAAATTATGCATGTTACAGCGGTTACAAAGTGCTGATACTTCATCACATCATTCATTAATGAAACGTTTTTATGTAGCGTTATGTAAAGCAAGAACTCTCAGGTCTTCTGACCAATCAGAATCCAGAATTCAGCAGCTCTCTGGAATAAAGCCGTGGAAAGGAATGTCATGGGAATCAATGCTCATCCAAGAGTCTGCTGAAAGTAATGTTCAGGTCCATTTTATTAAAAACATCCCACAGGCACTGCAGCTATTCCAATCTGCCAAGTTGAGACGTTTTTTCCCATAAGAGACTTCACACGGGATTACATAATCCATCTGTTATTGCTGTCTTTCGTATCTAAATAATCGGGAAATATCTGTATGCCTTTAAAATCATAACATCGGTGGGAATTGAATTCTGATGCCAGCATTTTTTTTTTTTTTCTGAATGAAGCAACGCCTGCCTATCAGCTCTAACCTCACCATAATGACTGCGACTTCATCCTTCCAGGAAAACTGACTGTTTAGAGCTTCAAAATCATAAACAAATGCACCGTTAACAATAATGATTAATAAGAGAACAGATAAGTGCTCAAGATTAATTTTTTTATTCCTAGTAACAATGAGCACACTGAGAAAGTCCCGGCACTCTGAGTTTGTGTACATTTGGCCATTGCTCAACGTTTGTTTCTGCCTGTCATTGGCTGGTTCCCCCTACTGTGTTCACCTGTTCGGTGTTAAGGAATTGATAAGTCGGGGTATTCCCGGTGCTTATGAGTAGTGCTTATGCGTGTTTTTGAAAAGAAAGTCATCTGAAGTTGGCAAGAATCTTTAACGATGCTATCAGACTGCACAACAACTGCACAACAACATCGTCTTATTTGTTTTGACTTAAACTAAGAGTCGAAACGAGACAAAAAAAACGTTAGTTTTTCTTTTTTTTAAAACCTGTTTTTGAAAAGCTCAAAAATGCTGTCTCAGTGTGAACGAAGGAGGGAAAAAATCTAGAAAAAGAAGTGTTTTCAGACTGATTCAAATGATCATGGATGTTAGAAGTGAAGCTTCTTTAGAAGCTCGAATTGGTAGACATGGTCTCGTCTTTACTCTGTATCACTGTACTAAAAAAAAAAAAAAAACTTGGATACACACTATAGGTACAAACGTATTGGGATACCTGACTTTTCCAGCCATATGTGGTTCTTCCCCAAACTGTTACCTCAAAGTTAGAGGCACACAATTGTACAGGATTTCTTCGCATGTGGTGGCATTACATTTTCCCAGAGGTTGTAATAACAACAAAATGTAAACTAAATGAGTACTGGGGTGTTCAAAAAGAATGGTCAGGTGTCCACAAACCTGTGACTTGTACTGGAGTTAGTTGAAGGTCATGTGTTTGTAAACTCACCTGTAATGTCCTCGTAAGCGTTTTCCTCTGGAGTGCTCTTAGAGCTGGGGCAGCTGTGATTCTCTGTGGACGCGGTGCCATTTTCTGTGGGTGAAGAGGGGTAAGAGGAGGGCAGGCTCACCGCGTCTTCAGACTCACACGACTCTCTGAAAAGACAAAAAGTAAAAGTCACGCAAGTCTGTTTAGTTAGTTGTCCAGTTGTTCTGGCTCCCTAAAGTCCTCAAATTAGACCCAGACCACCTGAGCAGATGAAAGCTTCTTTCACATGATGGCCAAGTCCCTCAATGACTCCAGGATACGGAGCCAATTAAAATCAGGAGCAGACAGAAAGCCTTGGACGCTGTGTTCAGAATGTATAATAGTTCTGAAATGCAGGACGGCGAGGTCCTGTTTATTCACTATAAGCCAAACGCAATAAGAAGATTCTCATGTCAGTAACTCACACCAAACATGGCATCAAAGTGTCAGCATATTAAAACAACAACAACAACAACAACAACTCTGAAGGTCTACAGCTTGTAAACAATTGACTCTGATGCAGCCACAGGAATTCCAAGCACACAAATCCTTCGAACCCACGCAGCATGAGAACCTGGCTTGTCTCCACGCTCAGAGAACCGGTTTAAACAATCTTCACTCCAGAGCTTGTTCAAACAACCGTGAGGAACCAGAGCTGTAAACAAAATGCTAATGCTCCTTGAAGCCGCAAGGGCTTCTGACCCACACTGCATTACATCAGGGCAATAAGACGAGATGAAGTCACAGATCACAGATAACACAAAGCACTTCTCGGAAATTTAGACTACAGTAGAGATTTTTCTGGATACGGTTCATTCAGTCGTATGCGACCCAAACTTAAATAATGAACAAATGTATTCGATATTTTTTTTACTGCAAAGTCCAAACAAGTCCTGCCCCAAAAAAAGAGCATCATGCTAAAATGGTGAACGTTTACAACATTCATTCATAGCATCTCAGAAACCTGCTCCTGCCTCCTGCAGATACTTTACAATGAGCTGAGGGCTGTTAGCATGTGTATATATATATATGTAAGGGCTGTATAGATTTCTTAAGTAACTCGAGTAATTAAATTACAAAAATTCATCGAGGCAAATTCATTTTTAAAGGTTAGACTGCACTGTACTGTAGCTCAGTTTCAGGATGTTATTGATCTTCTTATAGCCTCAGCCATCTTTGTGAAGAGCAACGATTCTAATTCTCAGATCCTCAGAGAGTTCTTTGCCATGAAGTGCGATGTTGAACAGCAGTTATCACTTGGGGTGTACTCACTTCTTTTTGCCAGATATTTACACATTAATGGCTGTATGGTGAATTTTATACAAGATGCACAATAAATACTCTAAAATAAATCTTATATCTTATATTATATAAAACATGTATATGTTTCATTTCTATAGTATTGTCCCTTTGAAGATATACTAAAATGGTTGCTGAAATGTGAGGGGTGTACTCACTTTTGTGAGATACACTATATATATATATATATATATATATATATATATATATATATATATATATATATATATATATATATATATATGAGCGTTTTATATATAATGAGTGTTTTGTTATAATGCAGCCATTTACCAAAATTGTGTGCAGACGTTGGTTATTATAGAAAGTCCATAAGTTTTCATAACTCATACCCACGTTACAGCATCGGCATCTCAATTCCTGAGAGGCGTTACAAAAGAGAAAGTAATGAGCACATGTGGCATCTCTGAAACGAAGAGATTTTTCCGAATATTTTTGCACATACAATAAAAAGTTCTTACAACATGATTGTAGTTGAATCTGAGTGAGCATTAGTAAGGTTTCTGCTGATGTCATTACTATTTAGATTGTAGCCGTGCTGAAGGTATAACCCTAGACTGTAAAGAATGCAACAGCCCACTTCAGGAGACGTTTTCCCACGAGGAGCTCGCACTGATATTTTTTTCCCAGCAGACTGAGAGACATTACAAAATCATCCTCAAGTCTCACAGGCACAGGATTCGTAAGTGGAATGCGATACTCAGACAACGTTAGTCAGAGATTAGAACAGTGTATTGCAAAAAGCACATTGTGTTGTATTTTCCGGCTGGCGTACGATCTATTAATTGACAAATGTTATGGTGAAGCTGAAGGTTACGTGCATCCTTTCTGTCGGATTAGGTCTTACCTGTCAGGTGTTCTCTTGAATGAGCTCTCAGATGTGTTAACGGTGGGCGGAGTTATGTGAGTGTCAGAATTTAGATGTATTCCATTGCTAGGTGAAGAGTCTTTATGGCTCCGATTAGCATCGTACTCAAAAGTGCGCTTGGGTTTAGGTAGGGGGTTGACGGGTGGGCCGGGTGGGCCGGGTGCACAGGGGTGCTGTGAGCTCTCAGACATGAATGAGGCGATGCTGAACCTCTGTCTGATCTTTGAGAGTTTTTCTGAGCCGGGGTAAGTATCTGGCTCAGTAGCCACAGAACAGATGCTGCTTCGCTTGCTGTCACACGTGCTGTCCAGGTCCTCGTGACGCGATGAAATGGTGAAAGACTTCTGCCGTGACTTGTCCAAGCCGTAACAGTTGCTCAGGTACTTTGGCGGAGTGGACGGACTTTCTTTTAAAGCCTGCTCGATCTTCTGTATCCGGTTCAGAACAGCAGACGTCTCTTTACGAGGATAATGAGCGCGGTGGAATGACTTCGGGCCTTCTCTCTTCTGGAACCTGCCGCTACATTCTCGGTCCGAAGCTCCGTCCTCTTCCTCGGTCTCCGGATAAGAACACTCGGAAAACGCCGCGCTCATCCTGCGCATGGACTTGAAGTCGAAGGCTTTTTCGCTACAAGGAGAGGACAAGAAGCTGGGGCAGCCTTCACTCCCACCACCAGGCCTCTTGTCTAAGCACAGACTCATCCTAGGAAGAGACACGTTCCGACATTCCCATTCCGTGATCTTCTTCCGGATTGTGGCAGACGAAGTCCCGGGACCGTTCCGGCTGAGCGACAGAGTGCGCTTGTGGCCGTATTTGGCAGAGGAGGAAGAGGCCGAGATTAAAGACAGTGTACTCTTGCTGAAAGTTCCGGGACAGGCTCCAGGAGGACTGTCTTTTAGTTGATTCCCCTTCTGCTCTTGATCTTCTCCACTGGACTGTTTGTAGATGCTGAGCTTCTTATCCAGACAGTCGATGCTCTTGGCCTTGGTGAGTCTACTCTTGGAGTCGGGGAAAAGCGTGGCTCCACTGCGCAGACTCGCCGTTTTCTGACTCCAGTTCCTATGAGACTGGAATTTTGTGTCAGCTTTGGCGTATCTGCTCTGCTGTCTGGCGTCTTCTGTCTCGCTGAACTCAGCGTGACACTGTTCCTTCACAGCAGAAAGAATAGGAGGTGGGGACGCAGACTGGCACCTGTAACAAGAAAACAAAGCGGAAAGCAGTCAGAAACTCTATCATGGCTATTAGCTTAGCTTTGTACGTCAGCACTGAAAAGACAAAATCTGTGCAGAGAAGAAATTTTTACTCTGGACAAAATAACAGTAAAGTGGAAACTCTAAAACCTGAACACACGTTTCAAATAATAAGCAGGATTTGCTTTTGTCAAACCATCAGCGGAAAGTACCACGGCAATCTGACACAATTTTGGCAAAGCCGTCTCCATCAACATCAACGTCTAGCCAAGACAAACACGCTCAATAAAATGCCTGCGCGGGTTTTTCCATATAATTAAAATAATTCGGGATAAATTTTATACCGACACTGAGAACTCAAAACATAAGGCACCTACCTTCACTCAGCAGTTTTCTGTCTCCGACGGATTACCTGAATCCTCATCATCACTCCTACTGTCAGTGCTTATGACGCACAAGCGCTACTCACGACTCAGGACATCGATTGCCTCACGCCAACGCTTTCAAATAAGGTGCTCATGAGATTCCAGGAACTGTGACTTCGCTCGAGCTGTGACTGAGTGAAACTGAGAAAGTCAGATCTGATATCCCGAACAGTGAGAGTGTGAGCTGGGAGGAGGCCAGGAGTATGATAATGCCTGCAGGTTGGGACAGATTGCTCAACACCTCAACATCGCCACCCTTACTCAGAAGGGAGGAGAGACGCTACAGCAGCTGAAACGCTGCAGGCCTTCAGGGGAACACAAACTCACCACATTTCCAATCCACTACACCGTGCACACTAGTTACATCCGCGTGTATATGAAAGATTTGTACTCTTATAACGCCTCGTTTTTTTATCTTTTTGTGTGCAAGTTCTTTCAAAATTCTAAATCAGTCGTGTCAAATTTAGCCACACCCACAAAACATCACACAAGGCCAAGCTCAGAGAGAGAAAAAAGATAACTAAATGGTAAAAGAGCGTTTCCTAAATCCTCCTTTATTTGTCACATATACATTACAGTAACATTTTTTCCTTGGATATATCAGCTGGATTGAAACCTAAGGACAAAGCGCAGGGTCAGCGATTATACAGTGCCCCTGGAGCACAGAGGATTAAAAGCCTTTCTCAAGGGCCCAACAGAGGCAGCTTGGTGATGCTGGGTCTTGAACCCCAGACCTTCCGGTTAGTAACCCAGAGCCGTAACCATTGAGCTACCTCTTCTCCACTTGCCTCAAAAGGAGCCATTACTTTTATCCGTATTGAATGACTAGACGTATTTGCGTTCATTGATGTAAAGTGCTGTGCGCTGTGAAATCTTTTAAAAAATGCTTTTCCCAGGGTGTATTGTTCAGGCGTCATTTTTGCGTGTAGCTGTAATGGACATGAATCATTATGTGACGTTATTGGTTTGGAGAGCGTGTGTGTACATGGTTCGTTTCAGGGTGCTCACACTAATGACAAATCACAGAAATATACAGCTGCATACAAAATATTACATACTGGGATTTGAGCAAATCATTACCAAGGTGAACATGAAGGTAATAGAACAACTTTGGTTTCTAGATGTGTTCATTATTGAGAACTCAATAATGTGATGTTCTTGAGCAGCTTTGAGTCGCTCTGAGAAACACTCAGATCCAATGACTTCATAAACGAGGGAGGGGTTGGCGCAGTTATACATACGTCATGCATACAAGTTCAGACACAAAAATAAGTCTGACTACACAGTGACCACATGCCAATTAGGAGAAAGATACTGAAAGAGTCTGCATATGCTTGAAAAAACAAATCACGTTAGTGAATGATATCTGAGTTATGTTGGGATTAGATTAATATACCAGTGTGGTGTAAATAATCTAGTCAAGCAGTTGTATTTTATATAAACCCATATGTGAGTATCATGTGGTTATATGATCACTGCCAGAACAGCAACCATATGTATTTAATGAATACTACACTGTATGGACAAAAGATTTTGGACACTTAAACGTAAGATCCATCAGACAAATCCAAAATGTGATAACAGAGCCTATACTTCACAAAGAGCCAATGATTGAAAGTCCTTTATATAGCCAGTGTGAGTGTGTATTCAAAAACTGGTGCGCTCATTAGAAGGTGGCCGAATGTAAATGTTCCATTGAAGTAAATTTGCCTTGAGAATGCTGAAAAATGTAGGCATGCACATTACATAAAAAAAAAACGTCTATTTCAATTATATTCTCTACATTTAATTACAATTAAAGCTTCTGCAGCTTAAAAATAAAACAATGGTATGTTCGTTTGGATCTGTGTCATTGGCAGATCTGCTTCAAGACCTGTGTCTTTTCTTCTCTTCATGTATATGTCATTAAAGCCAAATCATAGGTGACCCCATGGGCCCTAGTTTAGTCATATTAAAGTTGGAATCTATGAGCATGGCAGTGTGTTTATGGTTTGTATGGTGTTGTAGTCTATGGCATTCATGTTTGTAGGCTGCACAGGTTGCACAGGCAGTGATTGGTATAGATTTGACAGAAATGACCCAGGATCAGATGTCCTTTACATTCAATACCATCCAAATAGTGTTTAAAAATCGATATCTAGATTTATCATTGTTGTGGAATTAGTATTATTAACCAGTCATAAAGCTGCAGAGACGTGGAAACGAAACTTCCTCTTTCGGCTGCTCCAGTTGGAGGTCACCACAAAGGAGCATCCGACTCTACATTACTCTGTCCTCTACATCTGCCTCTTTCAAACCAACTACCTGCAAGTCTTCCCTCGCCACATCCATAAACCTCCTCCGCGGCCTTCCTTTTTTCCTCCTTCCTAATGGCTCCATCCTCAGCATTCACCTACTGATATACCCCATGTCCCTCCTCTGCACATGTCCAAACCATCTCAATCATGCCCCTCTTACCTTGTCTCCAAAACGTCCTACATGCCCCTCTTGCCCATGTCCCTCTTATAAACTCATTTTTAATTCTGTCCATACTCATCACTCCTGATTAAAATGTTCAATTCTGCCCCCTCCAGCTCCGCCTCCTGGTTTTTTGTTAATGTCTCTAAACCATACAGCATAGCAGTCTCACCAACGACTTATAAACGTCCTTCCACTCGTGCAGATAAAAAAAATTGACTGTGTCTCTGAATTGTTTCATTCCAGACAGAGATATTTGAAAACGCGTTTTAGTCATGTGACATAGTCATAAGACCCATTCGACTTAAAAGATAAAAACGTTATTGTCTTGGGCTTAACTGCTGCAAAGACTGCAATTGTTTGTCCAGCCGTTTAAAACTTTGCTGCTGTTCCTTGACGACGGTGCGTCGAATCACAGAGATGAAAACAATGCAGATCAAAGCTTCTTAGGTTTTTAAGTATGTGCAGTGCAGCGATGTAAAAGTGTTTACAGATGTTTTAGTGTAAACAATCTTTGTAAAACTATTGTAAAGAGAATTTATATGGACGTACCCTCGTATATCCTGAGTTCCTGTGTATTGTTTCTAAAGTCTGGTCTATTACAAAGAGCACATTGCTTGTTGTTTTATTCCACATTATCGAGAGACATGAAGAGTGCTGCTGAGAGAGCAAATACCCAAATAAAGTCGCATACTGGCACCGGATTATAACCCTGAAAATGCTGGTCATCCTTTCACAAAAGAACTAAATGATTATTACACCTTCAAGACACGTCAATCTCGAGGCCCAAGCATGGAGAGATCAAAAGATTATTTATGTAAATCTATATTTAAATTGGAATCAGGTATAGAAAAACCTGACACGACCAGAGTCTCTGAAAAACAGTACTTCCACAATGACGTTCAGCTTTACGCACAGACGGGAATATTTCAATAATTGAAGTGCAGAATTTGGTCACTGAACCCCACACTGAGCTCATATCTGCAGTGTGAGGAGAGCCAGAAATAATAAGCCCAGCTCCAGGGGAAGTTCTCCAGGACTCGAGAAGCTCAGCTGCCCGGCCACACACAGATCCGGCAGCAGTGTGCCAGAGCTCGTCCGGCTCTTACTGGGGAACACTGACCACAGGGAACATATCCTACTTCAGCACCGGAGAGAGAAAAAAATATAGCGCTGCACTTACACACATCTAAAGACTCACGTCAAGAGTAGAGCTAATGATCCTTGGTGCGATTCAGCAGCCACAAAAATGTTCCAGTAAAAAAAAAAAAAAAAAAAAAAAAAAAAAAAAAAAAAAAAAAAAAAAAAAAACCAGACAGAGACCATACCGGGGATATTATACTTACCTAAGATTTGACTTTTATTTTCCCTTTTTCTCACAGCAGCTCTGTTTCAACTTATAAAGTCAACATGATTTATAGTGAAAATAAAAATATCTTTTTAGAAGCCCTGTTCAGACAGAATTACACTACTGAACACACACAGATCCTTGGAATACACTACTGAACACTCACACACACACACAAACACACACACACATACACAACATGGCTCTAATTCAACACTTTAATAACAAAACCTACACTATTTATATGTGTTTCTTCTTCAAAGTCTTACCACAAAGTTGGAGGCACACAATTGTATAGAATTTCTTTGCATGTGGATTTTCGCTTCACTTAAACGAGGAGACCCAAAGCTTCAGTATGACAATTCCCCTACGCACAAAGCCAACTCCAAAGGTTTACATGAGTTGGAATGGAAGATCTTGAGTGGACTGCTATAGAGCTCTGACCTCAGCCCTATTGGACACCTTTTGGATGAATTCTGAACGCTGAAGGCCTCCTCATCCTACATCAGTACCCGACTAACACCCTTACTAACACCCTTATCTGAATGATCACAAATCTCCACAAGCACACCGCAACATCTTCCCAGAAGAGTGGAGGTTATTATAAAAGCAAAAGGGGACTCACCGTGGAACAGGATGTTCAAGATGCACATACAAAACATATGACCAGGTGTCCACAAACTTTAGTCCATATAATGAATTATTATGACTTTCGAGTGATCTGTTAATAATTACAAACTAATTTTTATTATTTAATCACTATTTCATGTGTAACTAAACAATTCAAATGACACAAGCCATGATGTGTAGGAGTTTAAAAACAGATGAGTGGCAGTGTGTATAAACATAGAGAGAACAAAAGATTTTATGTCTACTGTACACCCCTAAGCTATGGTGAGAAAATGTCTCAACATGTTAACTGAATCCTGGTCAGAGTGTGTGAGTGTGTGTGTGTGTGTGTGTGTGTGTGTGTGTGTGTGTGTGTGTGTGTGTGTGTGTGTGTGTGTGTGTGTATATTTAAACAGGTGCTGATTCCACAACAAATGATTTCACAATGTTTTTGCTACCAGATCGTAAAGGAGATTTACAATAAAGCATGTACTGGAGTTTATTCCTGAACCTTAAACACCTCATCATTCAGAAATCAAATGCAGCTACAGACTTACGTGCAGTTCAGAAGTTGACGTAAGAAGTTACTTTAATCTACAAAAGACGCGTCAACATTTTCCCAATTTTTTTTTTGTGGTGGTCAAGATGCTACTGTAAAACACTACTTCTACTAAAGAACAATCTGGCAACGCGAAACAGCAGTGAATTTTATAATGAGCTCAGAAAATCCATAGAAAAGTTGCCAGATTGGCTACAAAAGACGCGTGTCAACATTTTCCCAAATTCTTTTTTGTGGTGGTCAAGATGCTACTGTAAAACACTACTTCTACTAAAGAACAATCTGGCAACGCGAAACAGCAGTGAATTTTATAATGAGCTCAGAAAATCCATAGAAATCCATAATCCGACTCAGAATACCAGGAATTTTCTTTACGTAAACACTCTTTATTGTGCTTTAATAATAGACAGTAGACAAGAGACACATATTATCATGTTTTTTTTTAAAAAAGAAAATAAAACATAGTCAGAGGGACTGTTTTTCTGCATCTACAAATCTTCAGTGGGCTGCGATGCTCACCTGTCAGGAATCTCCTGAGGGCTTTTAGCCCCTCCTGTTTTGGGCGTGGCCTTTGAGTTCTTGTTGGCGGTCATCTCCTCCGTCACACCGCTCACCCTGACAAACAGAAGAAAGACAAACGGAATTAGATGGTTTGAAATACCAAGTAATACAGAGAAGTGCTGCTCATGTTTACATGCATAGAGTAAAAGTTAAACATAAATACAAATTGGTGGTTTTAGTGAACAAAAAGATTTAGCATTTCCATGTTCAATATGTATTCACACGTCACAGAGCACCAACAAGTCCACAATCTGTTCACGCAGGCAGCAGAACGCTGATCACATGTGAACATGAACACAGAAGAAATGTGTTTGAGGGTCTCTGAGCAGCTGGTCTCTTGACTTTAGATGATTCGTGATCAACTGAGCGCCATTACATATCCAGAATCAATCTGTATGTCGTATGTGATTCTGAGTCAGCAAATCTGTGTCTGCGTCTGTAAGTGTTGAAACAGAGCAAACAGGGTGTATTTTCACACAGACAGCTACAGCTACACACTGAAACCAATTCCATTCAATTCAATTCATTTTTATTTGTATAGCGCTTTTAATAATGGACATGGTCTCAAAGATACAGAGATAAAGTGTTTAAAATAATAATAAATAAAATAATATATAAGTTTACTACTATAATTTCCTTATAATTGTAAGTTTGTCCATAATGAGCGAGTGGCAAAGACAAACTCGCTGAAGGTATGAGTCAGAAACCTTGAGAGAAACCTCAAAAGGAAACCTTTCTCATCTGAGTGGCACCGAATATCTCTTCATTACAGTTCCATCATTGTTGAGGTGTACAGTTCAGTGAAAGCTGCTTAAAGGTAAAACTATTGATGCAACCTGTGGTCCTGAGCCACTGTAGCAGACTGTTGAAATTAATTGCCACTCTTGATTTCCAAAGACATTATTTTTACAAGCTTTTACTGTAACAGTGCTCATGTTTTCATGTACACACTGTCTTAGTGTGTGTAACAATATGTTACAGTGTTTCAGTGTGTTATTATGTGTTACAGTGTGCTACTGTGTGTTTCTGTGTGTTACAATGTGTTATAATGTGTCACGATGTGCTACTGTGTTATGCAACGTTTCAGTGTGTTACAGAGCGTTACAATGTGGATCAATGTTTTCCTGTGTGTTTTAATGTGTTGTAGTGCATCATTTTATGTTACTGTGAGCTACAGAGCGTTACAATGTGTGTTACAATGTGTTATAGTGTATTTCAGTGGGGTACTTTGTGTTTTAGAGTGTTACAATGTGGTTCAATGTGTTACATTGTGTTGTATTGTGTTCCAATGTGCTATAGTGTGGTAGTGTGTGTTTTAGAGTGTTACATTGTGTTACTGTGTGCTTAAAGGGGCATTCATTAATATGCTCAATTTACTACATTATCATTTCTAGATTAACAGCTCATACACAGCCACATGTTCAGCAAACACTCCGTTTTCATATGTACATTACAGCACAGTGTAATTCTCTCTATGCATATGGGTTAAGGGTCTTATGCTCAAGGGCCCCAAGAGTGACAGCTTGGCAATACTGGGGCTTAAACCCCCGACCATCCTATCAGTACCCAGAGCCTTAACCAATGAGATACCACCTCTCCCTATAAATAGATAAAAGTATGGCGTGTTCTTTAATTAATAAAACATTGTAATTGCTAGAAAGTCACTGTGGTGTAAGAGAAATAAACCACTGGGTGGTAACAGTATATTACTTAGTATTTTAATGCAACACACACACACACACACACACACACACACACACACACACACACACACACACACACACACACACACATCTATTATATCTCAAGTGAACACAGAGGTTTTTAAAAACAACAGGTTCAGGTTTACAGGAAGTGAGCTGAGTATACGCTCCTCTGCAGATGGAAATGGAGATTTAGTCTGAGTTTGTTTACATGAAATTATTGTGTGAAGTAACAAGCCAAACAGAGTCGGAGTTGAAAGCCCTGAAGAGACAGATGAAGGGAGCGACAGCATTCCTTCCTCCAGCCATTTCCTGTTTCAGAGCACAACTAAGATAATCTTAATTTTGAATAAAGCTCTGCTCTCAACAAAAATTAAATCCAACATGGAATTTTTCTCCATATTGTTTCATACGTTTTATGTTTCTCCTTAAAGGAAGACATGATTTAGAGCTGCATGATTCATGATGAAACAGAAATTTTAAAGACCATTGGTGTTAACGTGAACAATTACACTCAAAAGCATTCTTAGGCATCCTCATGAAGAAAGACGGATTGTATGAATATGCAAATTAGAAATGCCTCCAGACATACAACACTTTGTGTAAGCTACAATTGCATAATGGAATGTGACTGGCTGCTACATGTCACATGTTCTCCAGACAAGCATCGTTTCTACGTTTTTTTATTTTTATTTTTTTATTTTAAATAAAAAAAGGGTAAGAAGTTAAAGCTATACTGCATAAACAGCAACGTACTGTGTAGGGACAAAAGTTTGGCGACACATGACCACATGTTTTGTATGTGTATTTTGACCATCCCTTTCCAGATTCAGTCCCCATTTGCTGTTATAATAACCTCTGCTTTTCTGGAAAGATGTTCCACTAGATTCTGGAGTGTGCTTGTGGAGATTTGTTCTCATTGTCATGCAGAAACAGGTTTGGGATTACATCTAGTTCAAGTAAGGGATAATTTCATGCTACTGCATCTACAGATGTCCTATAATATTGTAGAATATTATTGTCAGGTGTCGCAATACTTTTCAGCTATAATTTTTTCATAAAGTATTTTTTTATAGTATTTATTAGCGATTCATGACTAAGTACTTACAGAAAAAATCATTGTTGCGCTGTATTGAATTCTTTGCTAAAATATGCGTAATGAGCGCGTATCAGAGCAGATAACATGACGTTCTAACGTTTTTAGAAGCTATAAATACAGTTGCTGTAAAAACAGAGATAAATTGGTGGTAACATTTTCCCTAAACATCATCTTTGCTCTCTGACATGCAGCTCCAAACTCATTTATACAGAAATGTTGTTCTATGTCCAACAAACCTTAACATTTTCATCCAGCTGCTGAAAGATGAACAGCTGTACAAACACAAGGCACTGAACCTGCAAATAGGGAGTGGTGTTAAATCACTACTACTCACTACTACTCAATACTACTCACTTCTCAATACTGCTCACTACTACACACTACTGCTGCTCACTACTACACACTACTGCTCACTACTACACACTTCTACTCATTACTGCTCACTACTACTCACTACTACTCATTACTACTCACTTCTCCTCAATACTGCTCACTACTACACACTACTGCTGCTCACTACTACACACTACTGCTCACTACTACACACTTCTACTCATTACTGCTCACTACTACTCACTACTACTCACTTCTCCTCAATACTGCTCACTACTACACACTACTGCTGCTCACTACTACACACTACTGCTCACTACTACACACTTCTACTCATTACTGCTCACTACTACTCACTACTACTCACTTCTCCTCAATACTGCTCACTACTACACACTACTGCTGCTCACTACTACACACTACTGCTCACTACTACACACTTCTACTCATTACTGCTCACTACTACTCACTACTACTCACTTCTCCTCAATACTGCTCACTACTACACACTACTGCTGCTCACTACTACACACTACTGCTCACTACTATACACTTCTACTCATTACTACACACTTCTACTCATTACTACACACTTCTACTCATTGCTACTCACTACTAATTACTACTTACTACTACTCACTACTTCTCATTACTGCTCACTACTACACACTACTACTCATTACTACTCACTTCTCCTCAATACTGCTCACTACTACACACTACTGCTCATCCCTACACACTTCTACTCATTACTACACACTACTACTCATTACTACTCACTACTACTGCTCACTACTACACACTACTGCTCATTCCTACACACTTCTACTCATTACTACACACTACTACTCATTACTACTCACTACTACTGCTCACTACTACACACTTCATTCATCACGTTATTTTCCTCTAAGTAGACTGTTATTGGTAATCTTTGACCTTTACTTTTAGTTTAAACTCTAAATCACTTGAATTCATTCTACACTGAATCATTTCTTTCCTAATGGATGTGGTCTAGGAGGCCTAGGTCTTGCAGGGTTCTGCCTACATCCACTGCACATTGGCTCACTGAATGTTTTGATGTTTATGATGATGTTTATGGTGATGATCAAACAGAGTGTACAAGGTTGCAGGCTGCAGCTTGTTGTTCGAAAGAAAATCAGGAGAAACTTGTTCATCACCTTCGACTGGAAAGTTGCCCGATGAAATACTTATATCTAAAGAACAAGTCAGAAGCTTCATAATAAAAGAGAGTGGAAAAGAAATATCTGAATTTATTTGAATAACATCCTCATCATCACCTCCTCAGCAGAATCAACACAAGCCCATGTAGAATTTATGTATGATATACCCATATGACACAATAATTACACTCTGTAACCGGCCTGTTGGTCAGTATGTGTTTCATTCCTTATGGCAGAGCGTTCTTTGGGCTCCAGCTTCTAAATCGCACAGTAGTGTTTCCATAGATGTGTAGAACAATCCTTTCTTTCAGAGATAGAGATCAACAACAGGAAGAGCTGGAGCTGCACCCAGTTCTGTCAAACAGATTCATGGAGAGGAGAGGTGTAGTGGCGCTGTTACTGGTAAACTCACGTTTACAAGAGTTTTAGAGAAACTCTTTAAAATTCAAACTCAGTCAGAACGACATTCACGTTTCATATGTAATTTTAAATCTTTATAATTGTTTGTCGTAGCAGTTTGGAGAAGAACCACAAAGTGCTGGAAAATCAGGTGTCTCAATACTTTTGTCCATATAATGTGTCACTGTTAGTGTAAATATCATCACCTACTATTGCATGTCATTTCTATAGTGAGTATATTTCCAATAACTGCACTGGAACCTTTCATAGTGTGTGTCATTTTACTTGTGCATTAAAAAAAAATTCCACTTCCTCGTTCAAAACAGTTCTGAGATAAAGCTAATGGCATCTTTAGCAGGCATGCCAAACCCAACAAAGGCTTGTCGGTTTCACCTACAGCACCTTTATCAGGAAATTTCAAATCGATGTGAGCTAGCTGACGTGTTTCAACGTGAGCGTGGGTTCTTTGGAATCTAGTTCCGTTATCTGTACCAAAAACCAACAGTACATTTGGCAACGTTGCCTCACAAATTTCACTTGATATAATTTCTTGCATGTACGAGGTGGTATAAAAGCAATATCATACTCACAATCTTACTGTTATGCTGAATATCAGCAAAGCTGTGATTAGCTACAGCCTCATGATGATGCGCAATGGAACCGCTCTTATAATCACAATGATTGATTCATTATTTTAGTATAAAATGACATCTCTTCGAATGTACATTTTTGCAGTATGTAACTTTTATGCACTAAATTTTTACCAACCTGAGAGATTTTTATTAAGAGCGAAGATGATGGACAGGATTAGAAATAAGTTTATTAGAGGGACAGTGTATGTAGGATGTTTTGGAGACAAGGTGAGGGAGGCTAGATTGAGATTTTGGAGTTTGGACATGTGCAGAGGAGGGACATGGGGTATATAGGTAGGAGAATGCTGATGATGGAGGTGCCACGAAGGAGAAAAAGAGGAAGGCCAAGGAAGAGGATTATGGATGTGGTGAAGGAAGACATGCAGGTAGTTGGCTTGAAAGAGGCAGATGTAGAGGACAGGGGGGGTATGGAGACGAATGATCCGCTGTGGCAATACATAATGGGAGAAGCCAAAAGAAAAAGAAGAAAAAGTATTTTTACCAACCTGAACTGTATATGGTGCTTTAAAATAAATCTATTCTTAAATATGCCCAAACATAGTCTAAAAGAAAAAGGAAACTTACATTAAGTCCCCATTTACTGTTATAATAACCTCCACTCCCCAGGGAAGATGTTCCACTAGATTTTGGAGTGCGCTTGTAGAGATCTGTGCTCATTCAGCCACAAGGGCGTTAGTACTGATGAAGTCAGGTACTGATTTAGGGTGAGGAGGCCAGTTCCAGTGAACATCCAGTTCATCCCAAAGATGTTCAATAAGGTTGAGGTGAGAGCTCTATAGCAGGCCACTCAAGATCCTCTTATCCTCTGACATGGTCTTTGTGCACAGAGGCATTGTCATGCTGGAACAGGTTTAGGTCTCCTAGTTCAAGTAGATGAAAAATGGAAAAGTTAATTTTGTCACATCTAAAGACTTCCTATATGTCTATGTGCCTCCAACTTAACCGTTTAGGGAAGAAGCACAAATGACTAGAAAAGTCAGGTGTCTAAAACCTTTTGTATTGACCATGGAACAGCTTCCCAGAAGAGCAGAGGTTATATTTTGCGTTGTTGAAAAAGCACAAAAAATCTTATGTAATGTTCAGAAATCTTGTGCATTTCTACAGAATTATTACAAACTCTCAACCCTGGACACTTTATCAAAATTCCTGTTAGTAAATATGACTCATCTGTACAAGGTAAATTCCAGACAGCTGAACGCTTATCATGGATTTTTCTTGAAGAGTTACAGCTCTGTTCACATTTGAACAGAAAACCATTGTCCATAAAAGAGTCCTTGAGAAGAAAAGAGCTTAAAAAGTAAACTCGGCTTATCAGAGAACTGAACAGATGTCCGGTGAGTGGCGAGTGTGTGAGAAGAGCGAGGCGTGGAATGTCCCGAGGTCAGGATGAGACTGCAGAACAAGCGCAACTGACCCGCTAAGGAATGCACTAATATTTGTGCTGTCAATCAAATCCGTTTATGGATAACGGGGAAAAACCAAGAACGAGCGAAGACTCTCTGTGTCACGTCTGACAGCGAAGAATTCATTTAACAGTAATAAATGACTGAGAAATAAAAATCAACCACAAGAACATGAGCTCAGATGTTGAGCAAATTTATGAGTTGCTGATCCAGTAGACTGTAGAAGACTGTAGAAAGAACATTACTCATAATGACACACTCTTGAGCTCATGATATTTCTCAGTTTCCGGTGTTTTGTATTGTTTTAATGATTTATAATTACACTCTTGGTGTCACCCAAATGAGGATGGGTTCCCTTTTGAGTCTGGTTCCTCTCAGGGTTTCTTTCTCATACCATCTACGGGAGTTTTTTTCCTTGCCACAGTTGTCCAAGGGTAATATAAGTGAACTTTGTTCTATATTTCTTACATTCTGTAAAGAATTTGCTTTGAGACAACGTCCATTGTGAAAAGCGATATAGAAATGAATTGATTTGAGTTCAAACACCAAAAACACAAATGAAACAATGTAGTCATTATTCTAGGTTCTAGATTTTCCTGTCACAAAATTCTCTTACTCGCCTATTTATATTTTTTTATCAAAATTCCATTTTAAGTATTTTATCTCACAGAACTGCTGGAGAGGTCATTTATACTTTATTGTTTTATTGCTATTATACTAATGATATATATATGTATATATATGTATATATATATATATATATATATATATATATATATATATATATATATATATATATATATATATATATATACATATATATATATACAGTGGAACCCGGTTATCTCGACCTCGGTTACCTCGACAACCCTATTAAGTCGACGTTTTTGAAGTGGAACCGCCAAATTCTCGCTTTGTCTAAGCATTTTTTATCAGTTATGTCGACTTTTTTTATGTCGCCGAACCCTAATATCTCGAGCACAAGGGGGGAAAAAATTTGCCATTTAACGTCGGTTATCTCGGTGCAGCCGCAGAAGAACTCGCGGAAGTGGCGGAAAAATCAAGGCATACAGCTGCTACAGGTGTTGTATTGTATACTGGTGAATCTCTGCTGTTAGTTAGTGCTAGTGTTCGTAGTGTTAGAAGGGGGCGCGGCGCGGCTTTGGGAAGAAAAGCGCAGCCATTGAGAGAGTGCCGGTGGAAAGGCACGTACCGGGATACGCATGAGCGATAACAACGACCGCCGTGAACCAACATATACCAACAATAACGGACAGTGAGAGTGTGGAAGTTTAAATAGGAGCTGGTGATGATGATAAACGAGCACCATATGTGGATTGGAGCTTCAGAGAAAGCGGCCGAGAAAGCACCTGACACGCTGAAGGGGGCCGAAGGGGGCGTGGCAGGTGGATTCCTGACAGATAAACATGTACTGTATGTATTTTTATAGCATGCTTTCATCAAACAAATCGCGGCAACGCTGTTGTGTAAAAAACCCTTCAAAAACACGTGCATGCACATTCTCATTTATTAACGCACATCATGTACATAAAGAAATTTTAAGCACGTTAATATATTGCCGCCATTTTGATTTTCGTTTATCTCGATCATCGGTTACCTCGATGCTTTTTGGCGACCCCCTAGGACATCGACATAACCGGGTTCCACTGTATATATATATATTTTATATATATATATATATACATATATACAGTGGATATAAAAAGTTTATACACCCATATGCAGATCGAATAACATAAATGTCAGACTTGTCAGACGCCTGCCTGCTTTTAGTCACTGTTCGGTGACCCTTTCGCTCGTCTCTCTGCTTAGTGTCTCTCTCTCCGAGGCTGGTGTCTCGCTCCTCTTTATTGGCATCGCCAGACTAAAACAGAGCGCACTGATGTGCCTCATCAGCTGCAGGTGTCGCTTACAGCTTGTTCTGTCTGGCTACGCCCTCCACTCGCATACCGTTTAGAATTATGGCCAAAATGTTCAAACTTTCTCATCAGACCAAAACACGTTTTCCAACATGGTTTGGGTTGACTGAATAAATCTTTTATAATAATTCAAACAGACTTGCATATTCATTTTTGCCACCCTACCCCACAAGTCAGACTTGTGCAGAATACGGGAGATGGTAGTCGCAAGCAAAGAGTGACCAGTAGCTGCCAGAAATCTGTTCCTACAGTGTTGCTGTTGGACGTTTGGTAGCCTCCCTGATACATTTCCTCTCCTTCTGTCAGCCACAATTTCTCTGTTTATTGATGATGGTTAGACAGTACATTCAGTGCCTTCAATATTCTTTTATAATACTCTCTTGATTGATACCTATTAACAATTAAGCCTCGCGGTTTTGTTGGCAACTCTTTGTGGCCCATGGGTCTTAGTAAAATGAAAGCCCAAACATTTAAGCAAATACAAAAGCTGACTTTTTTCCGGAATCACATTAATTGATGGCAGATGTATGCCATTTCCCTACAGGCCTAATTTTGAATGTGACTGGTTAAGACAGTTAGAGCCCCAAGTATGAAAGCGTGTGCAGACTTATGCAATCAGGGTATTGTAGGGTTTTTATTTAAAATGTTCCCACTTATTAAATATTTATATAAATAATAAATATAATATATATACACACACTGTGCTTATTCTAATATGTTATAATTTCCATACTAACAGCTAATTTCAAAATATGAAATAAAGTATGATGTGTTTCTCTTTAATAAATACATGTTATAAATTGTCAGCCAGTTGCTGTGGTATAAGAGGAATTAAACACTGTTATAGGAAAAGAATCAACTCAGGATGGATCACTCAGCATTTTAGATTTCTATAAATATGCGAGCTGTATAAACAACCTTCTGCACATTCTCCACTCAGACCTCATAACCGCTGTGGATGTGTTCACCTGAGACCATTTTGTCTTTCACAGATCATCTGTCTCTGCTCTTTCTCCACACTTTCTCCTCTCAGTCTAGACCGAGTCAGAGTTAAACCCTGGGTTTAATTATGGCATAAGTATCAAGTTCCACTTTCAAAACCTCATCGTCTTTTCCTCATCAATAAACTAGGTGAAGGTTCTGCATGTTGTGTGATGTTGAAGCTGGAGTCAGCACCTGAGATGCTTGTGTTCAGATGCAGGAGAAAGAGGATAAAATGTGTTCTGTCTGTGCTTTGAGGCTTTTCTAAACAGCTGTCAACCTGGACAAATCCCTGGTGCTGGATACGTTCTGGTCCAGGCAGAAGATTGTTTTTTTTCTATGCGTATTTATAAAAGCCCGCACTCCTGTGCCTCTTCCCTAAAAGTAGTTCAGAAATACGACTGAATCGGATTGGGAAACAATTTTTTACAATGTTTTTTGGATCTCTGTGGCATCGTTTTGTGTGTGTGTGTATGTGAATCAGTCCATCATGTCTCACAGCAGCTGTACGCTCCACAAACAATACCCCTGATTTCTTGCTCACGGAGATTCAACTGGAGAAGCCAGATGGAACCAATTCCTAAAGCCATTTTCATGCCATTTCTTCCATTACTTTCAGCTGTTTACACTCGGTCTGATTTCTTCAACAAACACAAAATGGACGATCTGCACTTAGGAAGTATAAAGTAAAACTGCAAAAGGCAAAATTGTGAGCGAAAAAAGACTAAAAAAGTAAGCGTTAAAGAGCCCCTGAATTAGTCAGGGCACCAGTCCTTAGATATTCATATGCTGCAGCTTCCTGCACTGAACACTAATGTAAGTTCCTATCATCCCAGTAGAAAATGGAGTACTATATAATAATAAAATAACACCTCTCCCTCATATTATTTACTGACCAAACCAAAAACACCACGGTCCTGCTTACACGTTTTCTACTGGCTCACAAAATCTTTCCAGGGCTTAGACACAAAAACATTGGCTCGAGCAAGATCAGGTGTGTTACGCTAATGCCTGAATTGATTATAATAACTATAATTAAAAATAGGTTTGTATGACAAACAATTTGATATGCTATATGATAAAGTGGGTCATATCATGTCAGATCATCTTTTAGGCAACAAAATGCATCACTACAACTTCTGAAATTGAATTGCAATGTTTTATTGTAGCATTATATGAAAAGAGGTGAGCAGAAAGCAGACCGAAGACGGAAAGTGATCAAGCATTTCCTGTCTATTAACAAAGAAAGATAAACTGTATTTACATATTGTTATATTAGGTGATATTATCGATCGAATACTACCAACAAACAAACGTTTTCGTCTCAGTGGCAGCCGATAAATAACGACTCGTTTACAGAAAAAATGAGATAGCCAATGATATATGGGGTTACATTAATGCCAGCTGGCTCCACCCAGTCCTGCGACAAGCGATAGAAAAAAATCAATGAAATAAGGAGCTCAGGAGTGTGGAAGATCATTTCGCTTGTGCATACGGATTATTTGTTTGACTTTCTGTTTGAATTTCTCAGTTATCGCAAGCATTTGCTATACACATATTGGAATTTTTTTACATTTTAATTATTTTGTATGCCTGATTGCCCATTTTTCCTGCTTTTAACACATCAACTTTAAGGACAAAATATTCACTTGCTTCCAAATACTGTATATCTCACCCACTAACAGGTGACCTGATGAAAAGATAATTAGTGTTATTAACTTTACCCCTCATAATGTTATATTGTCATAATATTATGCCTGTTTGATGTATATATTTGTTTGCAGTTAAGTTTGTTTGAGTTGATGAGTCAATGGACGTTTGCCCCCAGATTTCAGAGTTGAATGCACTTTGCTTACTGAGGGTTCATTTAAAAAAAAAAGTTCAGGAGTAACCTCTACTAGGAACAATTTCGTCTTTCACGTACTGCATCCTTTCCGCCTTCATTAAATCTGATTTTCATCTTTGTTCTATCTATGAATGCAACGATTGAGAGGCAGGTAAAAAAAAATTATTCGAGAGATACTTGACTAAAAAATTAGACAGGAACAGGAACATGTATCAACAATATTAGCAATCAAACATTTCACATATGAAGCTAAAAGAAAAACAGATCATTACTAAGAGCACTGGAGCTGAATTTAAAAAGGTGTTGAAAATGTCTACCCTGATGTGCCGTGGTGTTGATCTACATCACTTATTCCTTATGAGGGAATTCCATATTAGATAAAAACAAAGACATACATTTTAAGTTTATTTCAAATCGGTCCACTAATATCATAAACAACAACACAAGTAGCCTAAGTTATAAACATATACACTATATGGACAAAAGTATTTGGAAACCTAATTTTTCAGCAGTGTGTGGTTCCTCCCAAAATTGCTATCAGAGTCACACAATTGTGTACGATGCTGGGCCCTTGAGTAAGGCCCTTAACCCTCCCCTGCTCAGTTGTAAGTCGCTCTGGATAAGTGCGTCGGCCAAAATGCCATAAATGTAAACCTGTTCCAGCATAACTATGCCCCTGTGCACAAACCAGCTCCCTGAAGATATGATTTATATGGGTTGGAGTGGAAGATTTTGACTGACCTCAACCCTACTGACGCCTCTGGGATGAATTGGAACAATAAATGCACCCCAGGCCTCATCACTCTACATCACAACCTCACTATACTCACACCCTTGCGGCTGAATAATTACAAATCTCCACAAGCACTCTTCAAAATCTGGTGGAACGTCTTCCCTGAAGAGTGGATGTCTGATGGGGCCTAAATGTGGAACGGGATGATTAAAAAGCACATAGGAATCATTTAGTCATGTGTTTGTTAATGTTCATGAACACTATTTCAACCAGAAAAACACAAAAGACCTGTTAGAGTAATACTACATTCTTACACTAGGTTATTCGTTCTAATAAAGATCATCCTTATAATCCGAAATAAAGCTACAGATTGAAAAAGAAATATTAGTAAAATCAGAATGGTGTTGTTTTTTTCTTTTGAAGTGATAAATTCTTTCATAAGAACAAAGGCTTATAGCAAAATCATCACAAAAAAAGGTGTATTCAAACTCTACAAGACAGCTGTTTCAACCTTTTCAGCCCATTTGATCCTTTATTACCAAATCACACAATTCATTCACATTCCACAGACTTGTTTTGTTTTGTTTTTTTAGCTCGGGACGAGACACGACACGCCTCGTCCTACTGGCTACAGAGTAAATTAACAATCACTTTTCTGCTTTTGGCTTCACGCAATCATGAGTTCAATCTTTCATCCCCCGAAGCAAGTCGTCACTGGTTTGGTTATAAAACGTGTTTAAAAGACAAATGTCAATTCAGGACAAAGTACACGCGTTTCTCAACCATCATAATTTATGGCCTCACAGTGATGTCATAATAAATGCAAAGCAGATGCTCGATTACAAAGCTGACTAGGAAGTGAACGGATTTTGATAAAAAAGATGCAAGACCCATGCGACGCTTTTTTAATACAGATAACGGGTGTAGGTGTGAGATACGAATCAACACAGGCTTTGAACCCGTTAAGCAAGTCATTATGCAAGCATGTTGATATCAATGTATTTCCTTCTGAAACAGGAAATCAAAATGAATGGCTTGATGTCTGATCTTACAACAGGACACATTCCTGTCTAATCTAAACACATCGAGATAGCTAAGTATGAAGCATCTTATAGCAGGACTGAAGAGATGATGGACTGAAGAGTTCTCATCCACACCTTCGTCCATTGATCCTATAAGGTGGAATGCTGTATGTGAAGACTCTTAACCAAAAACACACAGAGAAATTAATGTTTACTAATAACGAGCTGCTACTGTAGAACGAGATTCGCTCTTGGAGCATCCTAGAGAGCATTTATGATTCCAAAACGATTTGTTTTTCTAGATATACACTGGTATCTATGTCTATACCAATAAGGGTTAGAGGTACAATGCACAAGGTTATGAAACAGCTTTGAAAGCACTTCAGAGATAAGATCAGATCAGAGAAAACATGTATATTTTTTCAGATTTCGTAGTGGTTAAGTGAGTGATGACATCTTGTCCTCGTCCATATTGCACAATCGCTGAACGGAGAACAGAAGGCCTGCGTGTCTGAGCTGGCGATCCACGCCAATGAGAAGGAAAGGAAAGAGAAGGAAAAGGCATTGTTTCTCTGCACACAAAGACAGCCTGTTCACAAAGTTCAAGAGTGAAAAAAAAAAAAGGGTTAGCAGCTGCAGGGGGCTTCGGCTTAAAGCGTTACTCTCACTGCACACACTGCACACATGATACACACATTACACACACACACGATACACACTTCACACACACATGATACACGAACACCTTAAATCAAATGTCAGGGAATACATTAATAATAAAGTGATGTTGCCTGATTGCATGTCATTCTGTTTTATTGCAATCAGAAAAAAAAAAATTACTTCTTCAAAATAAAGTCTATCAAAGAGAATATTGCAATAAGAAAGTTATTACTATTTAATAACTGTGTCAATTATAGAGTTCAAGCTTGTAAAAAAACAACTAACAGCATAGAGCAGCTATTCGCTCGGATGTGCGCATGCGCAGTGATAACTCAACAGCTCCGTGTTGATTGCGATAACTCCCAACACAAACTGCAGGACAATATAAACTAAAAACGTTATAACGCGACATAAACACGACGCTAACACACCAGCCAGACATTTTCCCCGTGTTTCCCCGCTGTTCTATAATATGGTTGTTTTAGGTATATTCAGTTGCTTGACACAGACAAATCTGTTTCTGGGAAACTCTCGGGTATTTCTGAGGGGGAAAAAAAAAACCTAAATCAAAACGAAGTGGGGAAAAAATTAAATGGTTTTGTTTTTACCTCCAAGAAGCGTTTTGTTATCCGAGTCATGGTGTCCAGTTGGTCAGAAACACGGTTAAAGAGGTGAAAAGTGTCGATGAGAAGAAGCCGGTCCTGAGGGAAACTCTCTCCTTACGCTCATGTTCTCTGAGGCGGACAAAAGCCTCCGCGCCGCTCGCGCCCACTGTCTCGTGCTGAAGGCTGAGCTTGTTGCTATAGCGACGAAGTGTTTTTTTTTTTTTTTTTTTTTTTTTTTTGCCCCACTCCTCTCCTTCTCCTCCCGATCCTTAATGCACCCTACTTTACCCCCAGTTTTGAGTTTTCTCACTCCCACACAAACCGAGCTGCATTTCACACAATCACCACCACACACATCCTAAAACAAAGTCCAGCTGCAGCTCCTCACACCAAAGAAGCTCTAGACCTGCTCCTAAGGGGCAAAAGAAGCTTTAGGCTGCAGCTTTACAGAAGAAGCCCCAGGCTGGGCAAAATAATCTCCAGCTTGATAGAAAGTCATAAAAAATAGAAGTCATCGAAAGGATAGACGAAGCCCCAGGCTGGACCAAAGTAGGTGGACAGAAGTGTAGCCAAGTTAGACAGAACAAGCTTTGGGCTGGACAGAAGACACTGAACAGAAGTCCTGTTACAGATAGAAGAAGCCCTGAGCGGGACAGAAATATACTATGCCATTCAATAATATATAAAAAAAATGCTCAGTTGCATCGTTATAAGAGGAACAAAACACAACAATTCCTCTTCATCACACCACCCAGTGATGTTCATATTTCTCTCCTCACTAGAATCATCTACAACACAGGGTCAGGTTTTAAAGTTGATTGAAAGGGCATACAGTTATTTAAACATTTTTATTGATCACAATTTTTTTTTTTTTTTACTTTAACCCTAACTTTCTTTTACAATGTGACCAAACACTTACTATAAATAATCCCATTGTCTCTCTTCGCTTTAAGCAGGCAGAAGGAATTCTTCAGGATCTATATTTAGTTTTCTGGCCCAGAGTGCTGTGGAAGTCCACGCCTGCTGAACACGACCACAGAAGCGCAGAACCAGAGAGCCGATTTGCTCTTTACCCATGCATATGCTCCAGGTTCTCCAGCAGGCTAACACATTGCTAACAGCTGAATAAACTTAGTTCACGACTTTTGTAAGTGGACAAAGAATCATCACAAACACACTTGCTAGCCGCAGATCAGACAGACTGCCAAGAGAGACGCTGGCCTCACCCTGGACATCTGACTGCACTCTGACCCAGAATTTATTCCTGTGCGTGTGTATATGCATCGGTGGGAAAGGAAATAAATAATGCCATTTCTGTTTTCCGAATCTTGAGAATCTGCCCGAATAAAAGCTTGTTTTTTTCAAAATTTAAAATGGCTCAGAAAGTATAGAGTGATCCAGAGAGAACCATTATACTGCACTGTAATGTTTTATTACAACCAAAATCACAGGCTTTAACAGTTTCATTATGTCAAACCCATGAACTAAAAGTTGAGGTAAAATCCTGGCTCTTTGTCTACGCTCTGAGACTCGCTCGGTGTACACCGCTCATCTGTAATTTTCACTCCCTGATGACAACATGGGCTCCTGAGCCTTTTAATGCACTCACAAATTAGAGCTGAACTTGTGCAATTACAAGACTTTGACAAAACACTCAAAATAATGATTAGCTTTATAAAGACAGAATTATGGATAAGGCTGCATAATGACCATGGTTTACGAGTTACAAAAAAAAAAAAAAATGTCAGGAAATGTGGTGAAAAGCATTTTTGATGTGGTTTCTAAAGAATAAAGTAAAAGAACATGTCAAAAAGTCTTTAGGTAATGTCTGATCTGTGTCAAATTGGATTTTATTTTAAAATAGTGCCTAAATAAAAAAGTTCATAAAAATACTAGTACTAATAGAAATTTCTAAATTAAAACCTCATCTTATTACTTGGTTGTCTTAGATCAGTACCTACAGCGGATTATTTGCTACTGTGGCAGCAGGGGGCATGGCCGAGCGGCGGTTTGTGAATGAAGGGCGAGGCCGGGGGAGACAAGTGGTAAGAATCCCACATCTGTTAGGAACGTATCTAATCAGTGTTCTTTTTTGCAGTGAGTGGGGGAAAAGAATAAGAGGAGTACGCTAGGGAGAAAGATACAGAAAGATGTGTGTGTGTGCACGTGTGGGAAAGTGCAAAAATCAAATAAAGAAAACTGGTTCTATTGAAACAGGTCACCACCCCACTGTTCTTCCCTCCCCTAAACCGTTCGCTCTTCTACACTGGTGCCAAAACCCAGAAGGAAAGCAGGGTACGCCCCAATGGAGTATTCAAAGCTGGGTGAGCCAGTAAAGGAGCTCATCGATCTCCAGCAGACCCAACACCTCCTTTGTGGAGAGGCTTAGCTCGCCACCCATCAACTGCCGATAGCAACTGAAATACCGCTCCCTGAATATTGCCTGCCCAGCCGTTCATGATCGCTCAGCAGCTCCACAACGCCTGCAGGAAGTGGCTGCTGGACAAGGACCTGAGTGTCGACGAGATCCTTAGACCTCGCCGAGCATGGCAGAGTGGGTCCAGTGACAGCGTCCGGCATTGGTGGATAAGATGGTCCAGCTGGTTGAAGACCACATGGCTGCATACCCTGGGGCCGGCAAACCCTTGAATTTCACCTCTACCTCTCTCGCGCGTTCTTGCCCTGTTCATTCCCTCTCCCCTTCCATTCCCCTCTCTCAGAAACAGGGGCTTATCCCCGCCGAAGCCGATCGCTCGTCATCGGGCACCTCTCCTTCCCTTTCCTACGTTTCATCTCCCTGTATCTGTGTCTTTTGTTTCACAAGTGGGTGACTCTGACCATACAGGTGCAGAGTGAAACCTGGACCAGCAGACTGGTACCCTACACACCAGGCATTGGTGGATATGGGCTGTGGGCAGGTTTTCTCTGATGAGAAAACCTTCGACCGCCTAGTGACCCGATTTTAGATAGATAGATGGTGTGCGGCATGTCACAAATGTCAGCTGGTGAACCCCTACTTGAAGTCCCCTTCGAAAGAATTGGAATGGACCTCATCGGGCCAATAGAGTGGTCTGCACGAGGGCATCGGTTTGTGTTAGTTTTGGTTGACTACGCAATGCCATACCTCTTCGCAACATCTCAGCACATATGGTTGCAGATTCACTCATCCATGTTATCTCTCGGGTCGGATTCCCAAAAGAGATCCTGACTGATCAAGGCACGTCTTACATGTCCCGTACACTACACAAACTTTAAGGATTATTGGGGATTAAATCAATCCTGTAGTAGCATCTATGATCCTCAGACCGACGGATTAGTGAAGCAATTTAATCGAACCCTCAATAATATGATTTGGAACTTGAGATGAGATGCACAGAACTGGGATAAATGGCTGAAACCCGCAGTATGAACCGTTCGCTCTCCTACATCTACATTCACAGAAACCTAAAACAGTACGATGAGGAAAGAAAAAACATTTCGAAAATGTAATTTTGGAAAACCAAGGAGCCCACAGCAAACAATAGGCCTAAGAGAAAACAGCTCCCATAAGGCATGCGCACTGTTCTTAACATCAGAACAACAAACTGTGTGGTTTATACGTCAACTGCTTCTGAAAGGCTTTTTCTCACATCAGTGCACTAAGGTGAACATTCACACACCTTACTCTTTAACTCCTCACATCTCACTCCTCACACCACTCCTAACATCTGTCATTCATCATTTTCCATGCTTCATGCCTCACTTTTTACTCAGCATGCCCCACTCCTCATCTCAGATTATCAAATCCAGACGAAACAGCTCAATTGACCAGGTTAACTGAGTGTATTAAAGAATTAAAAGATTGGATGACACAGTACACAAAAGCTCCAGCAAAAGCAACCTGCATTTAGAAGGATGTTCTTTAACTACTTGTTCAAAGTAAAAGACCTAGGACTTATTTTAGACAGCAACTTGTCTTTGGAAAATCGTATCACCTACATTACAAAAACAGCCTTCTTCCACCTTGGAAATATTGCTAAGATAAGAAACATGTTGTCTACATTTGATCAAATCAAATCAAATCAAATCAAATCAAATGTTATTTGTCACATACACATACATACAGGGTACGACATGCAGTGAAATGCTGCAGAGAAGCTCGTCCATGCATTCATGACCTCCAGACTGGACTATTGTCCTGCATCATTAATAAACAAGCTACAGTTAGTCCAGAGTGCAGCAGCCAGAGTTCTCACAAGGTCGAGAAAATATCACCATATAACCCCAATCTTATCATCCCTACACTGGCTACCTGTTGAGTTTTGAACCGACTACAAACTACCGCTACTTACCTACAAAACACTAAATGCTGCCGCTCCCATGTATCTATTCAGTCTTCTAACACGCTACAATCATTCGCTCTCCTTGAGATCTCAAAACTCTGGACTATTTGTAGTTCCTAGAATAGCAAAGTCCACTAAAGGTGGTAGAGCATTCTCACATTTAGCTTATAAACTTTGGAATAATCTTCCTGACAGTTTTCGGGGCTCAGACACACTCTCCCAGATTAAGTGCAGATTAAAAACATCTTTCTTTTGTGCTTGTTAATATTATAAACAGCAGCTATTCTAATTCCTTTTCACTCCCTCTCTCTCTTTACCCACCCTGAGGCATCCTGTGGTTGCGCCAGCTAAAGCTGTGTCCCACCTCATGAAGATTATCGACCTTCAAAGAAGTAGATGCCGACCCCGCAAGCATCCTGAACCATCTAGAGACGTACCAGGGCCATTTGGATTCGACTTCATGTGGAGTTTGGACATTAGACCTCTTAGAGTGTTAAAAGGATCTGGCATGGAGAAGCTGGTGTTGGATCTATGATGATCCTCACTCTACACACTTCGCTCCTCACTCATCACTTCTCACTCATCACTTCTCTCTCTACACACTTCGCTCCTCACTCATCACTTCTCAATCATTACACCTCACTCTACACACTTCGCTCCTCACTTATCACTTCTCACTCATCACTCCTCACTCTACACACTTCGCTCCTCACTCATCACTTCTCAATCATTACACCTCACTCTACACACTTCGCTCCTCACTCATCACTTCTCACTCATCACTCCTCACTCTACACACTTCGCTCCTCACTCATCACTTCTCACTCATCACTCTACACACTTCGCTCCTCACTCATCACTTCTCACTCATCACTCCTCACTCTACACACTTCGCTCCTCACTCATTACTCCTCACTCTACACACTTGACTCCTCACTCATCACTTCTCACTCATCACTCCTCACTCTACACACTTCGGTCCTCACTCATCACTCCTCACTCATCACTCCTCACTCTACACACTTCTCACTCATCACTCATTACTCCTTACTCTACACACTCATCACTCCTCACTCTACACACTTCGCTAATCACTCATTACTCCTCACTCTACACACTTGACTCCTCACTCATCACTTCTCACTCATCACTCCTCACTCTACACACTTCGCTAATCACTCATTACTCCTCACTCTACACACTTGACTCCTCACTCATCACTTCTCACTCATCACTCCTCACTCTACACACTTCGGTCCTCACTCATCACTCCTCACTCATCACTCCTCACTCTACACACTTCTCACTCATCACTCATTACTCCTTACTCTACACACTTCTCACTCATCACTCTACACACTTCGCTCCTCACTCATCACTTCTCACTCATCACTCCTCACTCTACACACTTTGCTCCTCACTCATCACTTCTCACTCCTCACTCCTCACTCTACACTCATTTCAGGTCACTCATCGCAATTAACTTCTCATTCATAACAATTAATTCCTAACTCTTTACACCTCACTCCTCAACTATCACTTCTTACTCTACACACTTCGCTAATCACTCATTACTCCTCACTCTACACACTTGACTCCTCACTCATCACTTCTCACTCATCACTCCTCACTCTACACACTTCGGTCCTCACTCATCACTCCTCACTCATCACTCCTCACTCTACACACTTCTCACTCATCACTCATTACTCCTTACTCTACACACTTCTCACTCATCACTCTACACACTTCGCTCCTCACTCATCACTTCTCACTCATCACTCCTCACTCTACACACTTTGCTCCTCACTCATCACTTCTCACTCCTCACTCCTCACTCTACACTCATTTCAGGTCACTCATCGCAATTAACTTCTCATTCATAACAATTAATTCCTAACTCTTTACACCTCACTCCTCAACTATCACTTCTTACTCTTCACACTTTATTCCTTACTCTCACGTCTCACTCCTCACGTTTAGTTACGAAAACCACAGGGTCGACAAGACCTCATACATGCAGTGGCTCATGTTGTCATGCACATGACATCGGCACGCCTTATTCACAACGTGATCTTAATTTCAAAATGTGTACAGATGCGGTTAGAAACTGCTGTCTGAGAAGCAGGACTAAACAGCTGAGAAGCACATCTGCGGGCAATGCGAGTTCAGCAAAACTATTTGAGAACCACAAGAGTCCTACAAGATAATAAATACAGAATGTTCCAACATCTAATCAGATTTAATCAAAGCATCCAGAAATGTCGGCGAGAACAGACTATGCTTACATTCCATGTTTATCGTCTAAAAAGTACAGATTAAATTATTTATTTTTTTATAAATATATTTATATTTTTTAACCAGTAAAATCAAACTGAGATGTATTTCCTTTACAAGACCAGAAATAAGACATCAGAGCTACAATCAACAATATTTTCAGACACAGGACAAGTAACAATTCTAAACTTTGAAACAATGCTGATTTGAGTAAAAAAAAAAAAAAACACAAAACAAAACAACCAACCAAAAAAAAAAATGGAGTGGCACGAAACCAAGAATGTGAATGTATTACAATGGTCCAATCTTTAATTAAGAATCTGTGGCAAGACTCTTTATACAATCTGGCAGGAATTATGCAATTCTTTACCACAAAATCTAGGCACAAAAGTAAGGATCCAGATGTGCAATGCTGGTGTGTGTGTGTGTGTGTGTGTGTGTGTGTGTGTGTGTGTGTGTGTGTGTGTGTGTGTGAATATTTATGATTGTAGTGATTGATATAAAAAATGCACTGTGGGATTTTCGATAGAATGTTAATCAAACAAATACAAAATAAGTGGAAAAGTTCAAGGAGTAAATACTTCTGCATTAGACGACTCAATTGTAAATCATTTGTAATCGAATCTGAAACAATGACACAGCACAGATGTTAGCCAAGTAGATAGCGATGTCCACAGAGAGTGGCGTTTAGAAGAGTTTCCCAGCCACTCTCTATGTACAGACTCTGCGTGAGGCTGTCTGTCTCGTCCTCTGGGACGTCCTATCGACTCTGACACTGACGTAGATGGAAATGCTTCCTTTATCTCACAGGAAGTTGTCCGTTTTTGCATTTTGAGGAATGCTATTTTAGATTTCGCCCCTTTTAATAACAATGCAAAAAAAAATAAACTATGTATTTTAATTATAAGTTCATTTTTTATGATCTGATCTGTCAAAGTGTGTAACTTAAGACCAAACTCATTTCAACCCCAGAAAAGAACTCTGAACATTTCCATCCTGTTAAAGCCATTCAGGACAGGAAGAACATAATCCTGCTTTTGCTGAACTCATTCAGCTTCCCCTGAATGCATCTGTAAAGTCTCAAAGTGGATCTCAAAGAAGCACCACAATAAAAACCTCTTTTTTTTTTTTTAAACACGACTGGAAGTTTGCCACTCCCTAACTACAAAAAAATAAATAAAGAGAGAGCGAGTCAGAGTGAGTGCTTCCTTTCAGGTGTCTGGGGATTCAAAAGAATCAGACAACACTGAAAGAGTTGTAGGAAGTGAAGGTCAAACATCAAGATTATAGTATTTGAGGAAAACAGAATATGAAAAAAATAAAACTTCAAAATAAATAAATGAGTGAAATCAAATGACTCGAGTTCTAACAGTAGTGCAGGAAAACATGAATGCGCTTGTTCTAATAATGATAGTAATGGATTATACCAGCAGCTTTTTTTTTTTTTTTTTTTTTAAAAGAACATGATATGGTCAAGTTTTCTTCACAAGATGTTTGTTTAACATTCATGGTAAGGAGTCTCCAGTGTCAGGTTTGGAAAAGTACATTTTTAAGTTTTCCAACATCTTCTGGACAAAGAGATGACAACAAAAGGATTAAGAGTGAACAAGCATTTATAGTATAACGTACATTATAGCATTATTATTTATAAATAAAGAAAATAAAGTTGAGGGTATAACAGTATTTTTATGTATGTAATAATCAGCATGGTCATTATAATGCAGGTGTGTGCGTGTGTGTGTGCGTGCGTGCGCGCGCGTGTGTGTGTGAGTGTGTGTGCGTGCGTGCGCGCGCGTGTGTGTGTGTGTGTGTTTGTGTTGAGCACAGTCATGTGTTCAGGTGGAGATCATTACAACACTTTTTTTTAGCTGATTATGCACAGAAATCAGGGAGCGGATGCCATGTGTCTCGTTTAACAGCAAAGATTCGACTGTTGACCTCCAGAACATTAGACATGTGGTTCACTGAACTGTACCTCAGCGAGCAGATCAGAACACAAGTTCATAAACACTGAAATATGAACTTGTCCAATGTACACTGACTCTCTGTGACACAAGGGCATCAGACAACTAAAAATGAAGCATCACAGCACTTAGGGGAAAACACATTCGCAGATATACAGCACATTGCGAGCAGAATGAGAACATAAATCCTACACTCACTTCACACAAAAATGAACAATATATTAACTCATTTATGTGGGAGGAAATCATTCTTTCTAAAAACGGTATCTAAACTCTTTCTAATAATATGTAATCAAATCATGTTCGCTATATCACATCCTGAATACTCCAGCAATAGACGCTAAATTCTCTATGGATATGCAGAAGTTAAACAACCAGAGGAAGGGAAATAAAGCAAGGGAACAATTTGCCAGAGAATTTCACAAAAGAAAAAAAATCTGAATCAAACAGGAAACCTGTAAAAGCCATTAGAGGGAAAAAATGGAATACATGTCTGTGTTTATATAAGGCTTAGAAATTCACTTTTACTTCCATGAGCTTCACTTCACAATATATCATATTAGGTGCACAAGTTTCATATTAGGTGCATAAGAGAGAGAGAGAGGGAGAGAGAGAGGGAGAGAGAGAGAGAGAGAGAGAGAGAGAGAGGGAGAGAGAGAGAGAGAGAGAGAGAGAGAGAGAGAGAGATAATAACTTCCCACACTGTGATCCTCAGGGGGATGCACAGTCTCTGATGTTGATGATGTTGATGATGATGATGATGATAACAGTCGATTGGTCAAAAAAAACAAACAGAAAAACGGCTGCTTAAAGCTGAAGGTCTGCAACTCTATCTAGCAACAGGTTTTTAAAAAAAAAAATTATAATTAATTTTAAAGTTATAACCATAATCCACCATTGTCATGGACTTGTCTTCCTTTAGATTTTTTTTAATTAATGTGTATATGATTAGAAGAAGAAAAAAAGATCAGAAACAGTCTGTAATTATTATAAGAGATGTAAGAGCGCCCCCTAGTTTCCTTATGGCACAATATGAACTCATTCACTGTTTTATTAAACAATATTTTTTTATAATCATAAATTGTGATAGTTCAAAGGTATAAAAGGCAATTAGATTAAAAGACAGGGATGTGTGTGTGTGTGTGTGTGTGTGTGTGTGAGTGAGAGAGATAGAGAGATAGAGAGAGAGAGAGAGAGAGAGAGAGAGAGAGAGAGAGAGAGAGAGAGAGACTCCTAATCATCTTGGATTAAAAACTGTCACACAAAAAAAAAGAAACTAATCTAAATAGTAAAAATAATGTTAAAAAAATATATAGAAATGACTCACTGACTCATGACTCAAAAACTACTCATTTCTTCAGTGTGTTTAGAATAAATCTTTTTCTGCACTGGTTCTCTATGACAAGAAGTTCTCAAACTGACCAGTGGACAAAATTAAAAATGATTATTAAAATACTAGTAATAGTTTTGTGCTGTCATAATAATGCATATCTGATTGAACACTTTATAGTGTGATTCTAATTATTTGCAAACATTTGTCCACATCTGCAAACACAAAAGGCACTCAAAACACAGAACACAAACCCACACTGATTTCTCCCAAACAAAAATTAAACTAAGCAGAAATATCTTACCTTCTTGATTTCCGGCTGCCAGAACAGCAAAAGTGTCTCAGAAGTCCATGCCTGAGCTCCGAGGATGTGTGTGAGTGTGTCCGAGCTTGATCGCAGCGGGCACTGACGTGCGACTCGCGTCCGATCGGTTCCATTTAAACGACTCTCTAAAACGTGACTCGTTATGCGAGAATCGATTCGCGACTGCCACTAAAGAGACCTTTTCTTGATTTATCTACACACTGAAGCAAAGTGGTAATACATTAAACAGGTGGGGCTTAAAGAGATTTGAGTTTTCGTTTTTTTCCCCCTTCTTATAAAACAAGCCGCGATTCTTTTTATAATAATGAATCGATTCAAAACTCAAACGATTTGACTCAACTGAATAAAACAACTGTTTCTAGACTAGAGAAACATTTCTGAATGATTTTTCTAACCTTTAAAATATTAAAGTAAAAAAAGTTTTTTCTTTTGTATAAATTACAATAAAATATTTTTTAGTAACTTTCCTAATTACAAAATATATCCTATTTATAAAGCTTAAACCAATATAATTATCAATTCAATAGGTGTGCCATCAGTACGATCAAAAAACCTACAATAACTACTAACATTGCTAATAATCAATAAATGGTGTTTTGTTTAAAAAAAAAAAGAAAAAAAAAAGGATTAAACACAGACATCTCCACAAATCCCACAGAAGTGTATTGAATATATTAGAAGTGGTCACAGGTACAAGATAAAATCTCATCATCAAACCTAGGAAACATGAATCCAACACAATGAGAATTTTTGTTTGGAGAAAGTGCTACAGCAGTACTGTAATGAATAATGTCCAGTTCGTTTACATGAAAATGTACATCAATTTATGTGTCTTGTAATGATTGGTTATGCTTTGATACAAGAAACAGGTTTTTATTTAGCAATAAAAAGTTCACCACATGATCGATGCGCACACGCACGCACACACACACACACACACACAACAATATAATTTAATATGATAATTTAAGAGAGGTGAGATGATTGCATGTGTTCAGGTTCTCATATTTAATCTTTCACTCATATTTTCGTACCTCCTAGTGTAAACAACAAACACATTTTCCATTCACAAATAATTAATTCATGCAGAAAAGAAATTCAGAATGTTAGCGAGAGAGTGGTAAGATTCCATGCCAGCGGGTTATGGAGAAAACACATTACCACCATCTAAATCTCTCCACGCACGCACACAAGCATGCACCCACACACACACACACACACACACACACAGGAGATAATGTTATAAAGGCGAGGAGGTTATGCTGCATGTACAACAGCGGTCATAACCAGACGCTCCACTAGGAAGTTTTTTTTTTTTTTTTTTAACTTAGCACTACATGGCGATCGAACACAGACTTGCGCTGCTCCTGGACCTGTCTCCTCCAGCGCTGCTGCGCGTGCTCCACCTTGTTCAGCATGTTGGTACGAGAGCGGGAGCGGGAAAGCACGTCGTGAGCGTTTGCGAACGGCTGCTGGTCCTGAGAATCAAAATTAATTAATCAATTAATGAAACAATACAGAAACACACACTGCTTTTCTGTGTATCATTAACTGTAACAAATCTACAAATTAATAATAAAATGTATTCAGTCTGGAGGTTTTATGTGATTGAATATCATGTGAATTAAAATTTTTTTTTTTTATCCTGAATTTGGACTCATTATTGCTTATTTCCCAGCTACTATTTCAACTTGTGATTAAACTGATTTTTCATATATACTGTGTGTGCTGTCACTGTTTCTGGGTTTATTTATGAGGGAGTTGGCTGTTGGAGAGATTTTTCATAGTTATTTACCCCGACGTCATCGTCGCTCTGGATGAGCTGTGAGTGTCCGAACAGGCGGCGTTTGAGTATGGGCTCCAGCAGAGTCAGATACACCATGTAAAGCAGCAGCAGCCCCAAAACAGACAGATAGATGATGATGGTCCCCTGGAAAACCCAAACACCAACATTTAACTCCACAAAAAGAGTATGTAAAAAACTGAAGCCTGCAGACCTAGAAAATATATGCTGTATAAATATATTCTGTTTATATGATAAACAGTACTGTACAAACCTAGGTGTGGAAAAATGCTGTGAAGTGAGAGTGCTTTCAAAAATAAGTGTTAATATATTTTTAGCAATTAACAAAACAGAAAGTAAATGAACAGAAATTAAATCCAAATTAAAACAATATTTGGCGTGACTCCCCTTTCCTGCAAAACTGCATACGTTCTTTTAGGTACACTTCCACACATTATTAAAAGGAACACGTCAGGTAGGTTGGTCCGAACATTTTGGAGAACTAACCACAGATCATCCGGGGATGAAGGCTGCCTTAAATCCTTCTGTCTCTTCATGTAATCCCAGACAGACTCGATAATAAGAGACGCCTCCCTGATGGTATTGCATGATGAATAAATAGCTGTATGTATTTCTTACCACTGAGGACACCATTAATCCTGACCAAATCTCCAACTCCATTTGAAGAAATGCAGCCTCAAACTTGCAGGAAAACTCCACCATGCTTCACTGTACCCTGCAGACACTCATTATTGTACAGAGCTTCAGCCCTTTTGCAAACAACTTGCCTCCTGCTACGGTTAAATATTTCAGATTTTGACTCATGGGTCCGGAGCACCTGCTGCTATTTTTCTGCAGCCCAGTTAGTCAGTTTTCCAGCATAGTTGAGTCATTTAGCCTTGTTTCCATGTCATCAGTGTGGCTTTATGACCACTTCTTTATGACCACTTCTTACCAGACATCATAGAGTAAATCTTCCTGGGTCCCACTTATTTTCGCCAGTTCTTTGCTGATAGCACTGCTCGACATTAAATGTTGAAGGGAAGTAAGCATGATGTGTCTTTTATCCACTGCATTAAGTTTCCTTGGCCGACCACTGTGTCTCCGGTCTTCAACGTTTCCCATTTCTCTAAGCTTCTTCAAAATAGCTTGAACAGCACATCTTAAAACCCCAGTCTGCTTTATATCTTTGCCTGGGAGAGACCTTGCTGATGCAGTAGAACTACCGTGTGTCTTGGTGCAGTGCTCAGGCTTGCCTTGGTGTGTGACCTGTGATGTGAAACTGTCCTTCACAACCTCACTTTTGCAGCAACTGTTAACCGTTGAGCCCCCAGTTATAAGCCGCCTACACAGCTGTTTCTGTTTCAGTCAATGACTGTGTTTCAATCTACACATGAAATTGATGATCATTAGCATCTGCTGGGTATAACTGGTTAATCAGACTCCTGACTCCTACAAGTGTGCAAAGTGTAAGAATTGAAAGCCAGAGGGTGGTCACACCATATATTGATTTTTCTTCTGTTAATTAACTTTCCTTTTTTTTTTTATTGATAAAAATAAATGATTAATTTCAGTTTTGAAAGCATTCTCACATAATTTTTTCCACAAGTGCTTAAAAGCTTTTAAAGCTCTTAAAAGCAGTACTGTGTGTGTGTGCGTGTGTGTGTGTGTGTGTGTGTATGTGTGTGTGTAAATATATAGAAAGTCTAAAGCAAATTTAAAAAAAATGCTGTAAAATAAAGATGACTTCAAACATAAAATAAAACTAAACTTTTGATATCAGATTACATTTCAGTTTGTTAAGATCAACCCTAATATGAATACATATGGATGATTATACAATAACAGCTGTAGTGATGATGTAGTGACGCTGTATCTCACTTTAATCGTTCCCGAGCTTCTCTCCTCATATTTACACTCGCAGCGTAAACAGTACGCCTCCACGTCTTTCCCTTCCACTGGCATCGGCTCCACCACATGAAGACAGATACTGAGTGCAAGAAAAGAAAAAAGAAAAAGAAAAAATAAATGTTACACATCCTTACACAGCATATTACACACTACACAGGGCTACAGCGCCTCCTAGTGCTATACAGCTCGAGATTAGTGACTCGGAGTGTTAAATCATTACCAGTCCTTCAGGGAAACGTTCTGATTGTAGATTTGTCCTTCAATGTCTTTGTAGGGGGGGCAAATACATTTACACCGGATGTCCTCAGAATTCTGTGAAAAGGAAAATAATGACCAGATTTTTTTTATAGCTTCAGTATAGTAATTCAGTTTTCTATAAACACCAATGAGGAATATTTGTAAAGCCAGGTTGAATCTTTAGTCTGAAAAGTGTAGATTATATCCAGAGACTCCAAATCTGGAAAAAGACTCTATGTTTAGCAAAATAATATGAATTTAACACAAATGAAGGCACAGAATTTTAAAAGAAGTGTGGCTATAGGAGAAATATAGGTTTTATTTGTGCTCAGTTCATTTCCAGTTCTTGTACAAAAGCAAGTCAAAAGAAAAATTTGCAATGATATTGTTCCACAGTATATTTTCCACATAATACAGTTATTCCTTTTTTCTATTTATTGTTTTTGTTTGTTTGCAAATCAACTTCAGTGAACCTCAGGAAACTTGACATGAGAAAATCCTCAGCAATATCGGTCATATATCAATTTTTTTTTTTAAACATTTTTTAACATGTGTAACAGAATGACTGTTGTTTTTGTAGGTGTGGTTACTTTCCCAGGAAACTGGGTTCAGTCACTGACCCCCACTGACTAACTGATTGATTTCAACATGTATCTTTAAACCAAACTAATGCAGTGCTGTGTATGATGGATTTAATATTCAAAACAAATCAGAGTTATAAAGGTTGAAGATAAAAGAAAAATGTCACCATTTCGCATTAAAAAGTTCACAGTTTTCTTTAGAACCTCTGTCTTTCCACAATGCATATGTTTCTACCCCAGTTACTCCTGCTGACGGAATTTATTTCCACGTTACAGGACTGAAAAAAGACAAAGAGAAGAACACACTATGCACGACACCACTATTAGCACCATTAACACCATTACATGCCCTCATCCCTCCTCTAACCCAGTTTAAACCTTTTAAGCTTTTACTGCTCTTTAAACCTTCACACATCCCACACATGTCTGCCAGTTTGTGTGTCCAATCAGATTATCCCAACTCCAAAGTGCTGATTTACTGAACATTTTAACCTCATATTACTACTATAAATATTTTTCAGTTTTTTCGGTACAGGGCTTTTGGTTCGGTACCAAATACAATCATTTTTATGTGAGTTAAAATCCGAGTTCCCCCAGGAACGTATTAATACTAATAATAAACTGTTTTAATAAAAAAAAGGACAAGCAATTATATATATATATATATATATATATATATATATATATATATATGTACACACACACACGTGTATATTTGTATTCTATTATAATAAGATTATATATATATATATATATATATATATATATATATATATATATATATATAATATATATATATAATAAAATATAATATTCTTTCATAACTATAAATGCAAGCTTCAATAGTAGTCTTTTTTTTTTTGTTTTACAAATTATTAGCCAAATTAGTTCCTTTTTCTTATTGCTAACGTTTATGGCAGCAATGACGTCATTAAGAAACTAAACCAGTAGTACTGCCATGTTAGCTGAACTAGCTACAATAACAAACACACACACACACACACACACACACACACACACACACACACACACACACACACACACACACACTTACACTTACTTTAGCTTCTGTTGCCTGAGTTGCTAGCAAAAGACAGATGATCGTTACCAGACTGACTCCGGTCTGGACACTAAGTGGAGCCATTTTGTTTAGTTATGTTGTTTTTCAGTGAGAGTCGCTCAGTGATCTGCAGCAACAAAGTGATTTCTGAAATATAAAGATAGAATAAATTCTCTCGTGTGATCATCAGAGCCGATTCGGATCCAAATAAACAAAACGCTGCTAGCTGTAATGCAGCAACACTTCCGGAAAGATCAGCTGACCATCAGCAGACTGAGCGGTGAACACAGAACACACACTTCCCCCCGGATTAGGAAACAACGACACAGAAAACAAAGGTTCCTCTGTATTGCGGAACTTTAGAAATATTCCTTACAGCTGTGTGGAAAATTACTTAGAATTCAATAATGAAAAAAACATTGAAGCTTTCATTCCATCACACAACTAAACTTAATGATATCTCATGGAGCAGACGCCACACATATATATATATATATATAACGTCAGAGTGATGACGTCACAGACAATTACCTCATATTGTACACACTACATGTAGAGCATATTAACCGTGTCTCACCACGTTATCGACTCCTTAGGATTAATTGTTTTGACCACTAAGGACAGATTCACAAATAACCTGCCTGATTTGTTTTAATTTCTAACTAAAACCCTAAATGCTAATAATCTTGTTTAATTGGCTAACAACATAGACACTGTTCCCTCAATCCGTTTAAAAAAGTTTAGAGGAAAAAAACACCTGCACCAAGGTATAATAGTCATACACATGCCCGCAAGAGAACAGCCCGTAATCTGTAGAGAAAATGTACAAAAATTAAATTGGATTTTTTTTTTAGAATTGTGTATAAAGACAGTATGCTCAGCTACAGACAGGTGATAAAAGCTGCTAGAGCTGAACATCTGAGCAAACCCATAGAAAACAACAAAAACAATCCCAGGTTCCTTTTCAGTACAGTAGCTAAATTAACTACAAATTAGGTATCTGAAAAATGTGATCCATCACAGTTTAGTAGTGAGGACTTTAAGAATTTCTTCACTGAAAAAAATGTAAAGTATTAAAAAAAACAATTGTAGCGGTCCAACCTCTGACAGCATCTCCTGATCCAATCGTACCCAAAAGTCCACAACTACACTGCTTTACATGTGTAGAACAGGAAAAGCTGTATGATGTTATTACTAAAGCCAAATCAACAACATGTCTGTTAGATCCCATTCCAACTAAACTACTGAAAAAAAATTGTTACATACAGCTGAGAGTTCTAAGATTTTAGAAAAGATTGTCTCTGCCCAGTTATGTTCTTAAAAGAGAACAATATCTTTGAAGACTTTCAGTCAGGTTTTAGGCCCCATCATAGCACAGAAACTGCTCTAGTTAAAATCACTAATGACCTGTTTTTAGCTTTAGACCAAGGCTTCATCTCACTGTTAGTTTTGCTAGATCTTAGTGCTGCATTCAAACCTATAGATCATGATCTTCTCCTGGATTGCTTACAAAATTACATCGGCTGATCGTTACCACTTTGTAGACTTTTTGAGAGCTATTCAAGTTAATGCAAGTAAATTATGGGATGCCACAAGGTTCAGTTCTAGGACCCCTGCTTTTCACAATATACATGCTTTCCATGGGAAGTATTATTAGAAGGCATGGGATTAGCTTCCACTGTTAAGTTGATGATACCCAGCTACATATCTAATAGAGACCAGACAATACAGCTCAATTGGCTCTGAGAACTGAGTTTGTCAAAGAATTAAAAGATTAGATGATGCATAATTTTCTTTTTTTTAATTCTATTTTTTAAATGATGATAGAGATTTTGCTCATCGGCCCAAAAATCAGTACACAGATGCTCCAGCATTTCAACCTGCATTTATAAGGATGTACTGTAACTACTAGTTCAACAGTAAAAGACCTGGGACTTATTTTAGACAGCAACTTGTCTTTTGAAAATCATATCAACCATATTACAAAAACAGCCTTCTTTCACCTTAGAAATATTGCTGAGCTAAGAAACATGTCATCTATATCTGATGCAGAGAAGCTCGTCCATGCATTCATGACCTCCAGACTGGACTATTGTAATGCATTACTAGGTGGATGTCCTGCGTCATTAATAAACAAGCAACAGTTAGTCCAGAGTGCAGCAGCCAGAGTTCTCACAAGGTCGAGAAAATATCACCATATAACCCCAATCTTATCATCCCTACACTGGCTACCTGTAAAGTTTCGAATCGACTACAAACTACTGCTACTTAGTTACAAAACACTAAATGGTTTGGCTCCCATGTATCTCTCCAGTCTTTTAACACGCTACAATCCGTCACGCTCCCTGAGATCTCAAAACTCTGGACTTCTAGTAGTTCTAGTAGACACACTCTCCCAGTTTAAGTGCAGATTAAAAACGTATCTTTTTAGCAAATCCTACACATAACACACATCACATATCATAACCTTGTGCTCCATTACATCTAATCACATGCACATTATCAACTTGCCTTTTATACGACTTTATTTTCTTTGTAGATTTCATAATTTGTATAAAAATTAATAAATAAATGAAAAACAGTGTAACCAAATATTCAAGAAAAGACACAAACATGAAATTTCTTCATATTTAAAAAGGAAAATACTTGTTTTCTTTTCATGTGAATATTTACAATACATGTAATCACACCACATTCTGGGTTACTTTCATTTCTTTTTATTTACATGTTAGATGTACAAACATAAAAATATAAACATTAATTTACTCTCTATAACAACATTTAATGAGTACGTCAGATCTCGTAGCCCTGCAATGAAATGAAACATGAGATGAATTCCCAGAACTTGGCGCTCAGCATTAGCTGCATATCGTATTTCCTAGTGACACATTACTGAACTTTCTGGAGAAAATAATTTCTGCATACCTAAATACCTTTATTACATGTCTGGTGTTGTTCTCAAGGATGCTTTTCAAAAAATACAATATCATGAAAATGTAAATGAAGTTTTTTTTTTACATAATATACAACAGAATTAACTGCTTTTCCTGCCACTATGCCCAGAGGAGTGCTTTAAAGGATACAAATAAAATGACATGTACCATAATTACAACAGCAACAATCTTTTTTTGTTTGTTTTTTTTGTTTTATTTCTCCACACTAGCATGAGGATGGAGTTACATTTTCTCCTAAATGGTTTGACCCTGAGCTCTGAATGTAAGAATGGAAAAAAAATTGTATTGACCTCATCACACTGAGGTTTTTATCTCCTGTATTCTTGAAAAGAGATTCAGCTTTTAATTCATTCGTAGCAAAATTCTTTTGGGACACCAGTCGCTCTTTCTCAGCCATCATGGGGCTGCGTTCTCGTCTTCGTTCACACACAAAGTCCTCAAACAGCTAAGATTCAAGAAAATATGGATATTTATCCAGTATGAATTATCAGATTTGAGTGCCACATTCCATGGAAAGTCCTCCACTTATTATTTCTAAGGACGTAAAAACCGCAGAACTTTGGAGCGCAGAAACCGAATGAAAGATTTGGGGAACAGTTCTCTTGACTCCTGAGCAGTGTAGTTGAAAAAGTTTTGTGGATGAGCAAGAACATCAAACAGACACTTCATGAGCTTCTTGTCCTGTGGAGGAAAATTTCAAAATACATTTATTTATTTGTATTTGTTTATTTTTAAATAAAAATGCATTTGATTGTGAAATTGGCATTCCTTTAGAATTAAATATAAAATCAAATGAAATGATATTTATACCAGTAATTCTAATTAATCTGTTTGTAATATAGTTAAAACAGTTAAATGTTTAATCTAAAATGTAAATAAAACAACTTTTTCGGTTGTTTCACATGACGTCCACAAGGTGGCAGTGTGACCTTTTTGATTTCTTTTTAAATAGATTTCTTTTTTTAGAATTAGCTTCAGCATTAGCTTTATTTCAACATTTCATTCCAACAAAGTCGTTTTTCTTGCGTTAACCAAAAAAAAATTTGCCACATTTTGTACACCCCTCAGATAGAATAATAAGAAATAAAAAATAGACCACACAAATGATTATGCCTCTAGAAATTTGCAAAATAACTAATTAAATATTAGTCCTTTCTTTTGATTTAGTTTGTTTTCTTATTGTATTGTTCTATTTTAGAAAAAAACATAAAACCAATCAAATCCTACAGGAGAGGGGGTACAAATGTTTGCACTATTTTGAAATTAACTTAGCTTGTAATTCAGCCGATGTCCACGTGGGGGCAGTGTGACATAATTGTTAAAAAAAAAAAAAACCATTACTTGAACATAAACGTGCCCCATTAACTTTTCCCTTCATCCTACCTTTAAAATTTCCTGGTGATTTTCAGAGGCGTACAATCTCCCGTCCCTTACAATGTCCTCTATCAGCTCCTGGTAGTCCTCTGGAACCAGAGAAACAAAACCAAATTTTAGAAGGAGAACACACCAGAGTCAGGGATGTAGAACATCTACATGTTTCCATTAATGCTCACCGTCATATGTTACGTAGGGAACCTGAAAACCTTTGCCGCTGTTCCCTTCATTAGACCTGAACTGGATCCACAGCTTCTTCGAGCGTGAGGTGAAGGCAATTGGCCGCTCGTACGTTTGACACGTCTCGTATGTCGTCACTGAGTTCGGAAGAGCTGATGGGGCAGAAAACAAAACGTTTGCCTCACATGCACACATTCCTGAGGGTTCTCGCTAAGGTTCTATCTTCTCTACTTCTCACGCATGAAAAAGGTTTTACTTACGGCTCTTACGCATGACTAAATAATCTCCACACTCGTCCTCCATGGGGAGAAAAATCTCCGGGACAACGATGAGGATCCTGCGCTTGGGTGGAGGATTGATGATCCACGTACACTCCACGTTAGCCGGATAATCACCGGGGTAGTTGGGCGACTCGATGAATCCGGTATAATCTCCTAGTTCTCCTCCACAGTGCCTGTCTGTGGAACATGAGGAAAAAACAGAGGAACATTACTGCTGAAGCCAAGGTTTCTTTTTTACCAGAAGCTGTGATGAGAAGCAGATCAGTTTCTGTTTGAAAGCTACTCGCCAGTGATATACGCTATATGCAAATAGATATCGCAGTAAAGCTGATCACGTTGCTTCTGGAGTTTTACCACAAATAAAATGTAGATTAGGATTTAAAGTATGTTGTGTATGAAAGTATGTTTACCACAACTATAACTATAACTAGTGTAAACTGTAGTGCTATCATTTCCTTTTGAACTGAGAGTCTAGAGTGGAAGAACTCAAGTGTCTTGCACAAAGACCTGACCTCAACCTGGCGAAATATGTTTGGGATGAACATCTTCTTCGAAATCTAAGTACCCAATCTCACTAATGCCCTTGTCGTTAAATTTCCAGAGCCAGAATCTAGCGGAAAGTCTTCCCTGAAGAGTGGAGAAAAGAGGAAAGGAGGAATAACGGCATACTAATACCCATGTTTTTGTAAGTGGATCTTCAAGAATGGCATAGGGATATATAGGGGTGCACATACTATTGGCCATATTGCGTATAGCATGTTATTTTCTCCGACAAATTTCGATAATACAGTCATAAATGTATTTTTTTGGCAATGATATTAACAGATGAATTTGATTAGATTTGAATGTGTGATTTATTGATCGATCAACCTGAACTACACAGGCGCTTAACAAACGTTATTTTTATTGTCCAGATCACAAAAACAATCGTGATTTTATTTCGTATTGTTATTCATTCCACTGACTTTCATTCCCTATTCAATGATGCGCTTCTGAATCTTTTTCAACGCGGGTGTGACTTCAACCAAGCACATTTGAATACATCATGAATATTAAGTAGCATGTAAACTGTCTTTCATTAAAAAGTGTACGTTACAGGTTCAAGCCTTATACACCTAAATGATGCACATAAAATAATAAGTTGTGCATCAGCCAGATAGGTGCAGAGTTTTAAGAGTTTGCAGGAGTGTCAATACACTTTTGAGTGTGTAAGGTAGGTGGTGTGTCCCTAGAAAAGTCTAGAATGGTCTAGAAAATTCGATTTTATTTTCCAAAAACATGACAGTTTTGCTCAAAATTATTTGTATTTTCATGTGCGTTATATTTTGTGTGTTATATATTATAGTTCTCATTAAAGTCCTTGCTATTTAGATCCTCCTCATACACACTCATATTTATTTATTTGTTAAAAGGGGGGTTCGCCACGTACTTTTGCACTGAGTGATGCTGGTGGATCCGTCAAAGTCTGTGGTGGTGTTTCCTGGACAGGACACGCAGAAGTTCTGTCCAAATTCCACCTGGTAGGATCCGAGTGGACAGCGGATGCAGCGGTGAGTGCTGGTGTTGTAGTAATGCCCAGGAGAACACTGCACTGTACGCAGATCAGAACACACACACGCGCACACACACGCCAACAATTTTAGTCTATTACTCTTGTAATAATATGCTTATTATTCAATTAGCTTACTATTCTTTCTGAAATTCTACAAAATATTAAGATTTTGTGAGAAGCCTAACATTAATTTTTATATGACACAATTATTATAAAAAAAAAAAGAATAAAATGAAAAAAAGAGAGAGCTCAGTTCTAGTAAGTTCTCATACCCAAGTAGAAATATTAGCACAAAGATTGATCCAATAACTTTTTGAATTAATTTTTTATATTTCATTTCAGCCTGATATAGAAGTTCTTATATCTTTATGCATGTTCATGTGTTTTTACACGTCTCCACACAGCAGTATTCAATGACGTGTGTCAGTGATTAATAAATGGCATGCGGTCGTGTGCTGAACTATCTCATGTCCTCACCTTTTGTCTCACAGGCCTGAAAGGAGACAGCACCCTCATGCCTTGTCACCAGATTCCCACCACAAGGCAGACAGGAAGTGCGCCCTATCTCCGGCTGGTACGAGCCTCTTGGACACGGACGGCACGGAAGGAAGCCACCATGAGAGAAGTGTCCAGGAGAGCACTGACCTAAAGCAAGATCCAAATGGGAACATGATCGCATTAAAGCACTTTCACTTAAACTCTCAGAAAGCAGACTGTACAGGTTCATTATCTCTCCCTCTCTTTATCTCTCACACACACACACACACACACACACACACACACACACACCTATGTTTTGTCTATCATGGGAAAAGCAGGAGACCGGAGATGTTTTGTAGCGGCTCAGATAACACACAAATACAGCAAGGAGTGTGAGCAATACACACACACCACACACACACACACACACACACACACACACACACACACACACACACTGCTGAGATTTTGATCAAAACAGGTAGGTTTTTGCAGACAATAAACAGGATGTAAGTAGGAAAACACTTTCAGAGTCTTTAAAAGATTTAGATTTCTGATAAAATGTTGAAAACATCTTTTCACAAACAACTCAGAAGAAAAAAACAAAAAACAAATGAGAATAATAAAATAGTTTAAATACTGAAAATGTATCTTTATGACATTATTTAAAAAAAAATATATATATATATATTTGTATGTCTATTACCTTTTACTGGTTTTAAAATAGCATTAAAATATTTAAAATAAATGATTTAACAACTATTTTTAAATAGTTTTATTGTTTTCTCTATATAGCATCACTTTGCTTTGTTCCAGAATGCTTCAAATGTTTGACAATTTATATCGGATGACTTTTTATATTTCTCTATTCTTCATATTTGGTTTATATATTGATCCCAAATAAGAAATGCAGGGATTCTTAAAAGTTATTATAAATTACTATAGGTAATATTAGACATATATATTTATGAATATATATATATATATATATATATATTATATATATATATATATATATATATATATATATAAATAAAACGTTTATATAATTATTATATAATACTTTGGTTTTAATAGATGTCTGGAAATGTAATCCAAATTCCATTTATTTCATCTACTCCTCCTTTAAAAAAAGTCTTCAAATAAGCAAAATTTGTGTAAATTATATTGATTCATTCTGATAAATGGAATGTTAAAGTGAGAAATATTTGAATGCATTGTCTCACCTCCACACTCTGCGACGCTCCGGGCTCCACTGGTTCTCGTGGTCGCTCTGCCTCTCGGCCCTGGACACATCTCACACATCAACTGTCCTTCCTCATCTTGGTATGTTCCAGCAGGACAGGAGACACACTTCCTCTGCTCACTGTCGTGGTACGATCCGACGCCACAGTTCACTGAGCGAAAAAAAACACATGAGTTAAATCTACCATTACATCAAAACCTGCACACATGCGATCACATCATACACACCGCAGTTCAGTGCACACATGCTCCAAGGCAGAGTGTGTGTGTGTGTGTGTGTGTGTGTGTGTGTGTGTGTGTGTGTGTGTGTCTGTTTTATCCTGCTTTTCCTCACCAGAACTCATAAAGGCTGATTACAGGGACACCAGCAAAGCCGTTTTTTAATGTTTGCTTTTAAGGGCAAAATTATACCAAGTAATTTACAGCAACAGCTTCCAAAGCAAGATGAAATGGACGGTGTCCGAGGAGACGCTGCAGTGGATTTGAAAATCAAAAAGTCAGTTATGTCTTCGTGAAGATCTGAAATTTAAAATTCTCACTTTGCCAAAAATTACCAAACAGTCAAAAACAAAAAAAAACTATAAATATAACTTTTTTTTATATATATAAATAAAAAAAAGTGTGATTAAATGATTCATCCTGTTTAATGTAACATTATGTAATAATAATAATATTGGATCTGACTATGATATGTAGACATTTTAATACACACACTACCGCTATGTATGTGTGTATGTGTGTGTGTATATATATATATATAAATATTTGTTAAATATATAATACTAATTGTATTGAAAAAGCAATTTCTTAGGAACAAATAAGTTTATTATTCTACACACAGGTTATGATTATCTTGATTGTTTGGGGTCACTTTAGCTACAAAGCCTCAGCAAATTGCTTAAATTTACTTTTTCTAAAACTCTCAAGTTACTTTTTTCTTTGCTTTTGTTTCTCTTGAATGACCGTGAAGAGCCGTCATAGCATTGTCTCTGCCCGGGCTTTTATTTGAGCTCCAGAGCTAAAGGACAGAAGGAAAAGAGGAAGATTGAGAAAATACTGAGAGAAAGAAAGCAAGAGTGAGAGGGAAAAAAGAGAGAGAAACCTTGAAGCCTTTCAAATGCAAAGTGGGTGATTGTATTGAGTCCTCGAACTGACGGCCAGAAAGAGGTTTAAAGGACCTTTCACCTCTATTCAAGTCCCCTGGACTCAAGGCTATTTGATGACATCGGAAAACACTGTGCTATCACAGCGGTAAGGAGCTGAACCCAATAAAAGAGGTCAGGATTGTGAATCCCCCCTATTGAGTGAGGTCCAATCGCTTTCCTGCGCTCTTCAGAAAAAAAAAAAAGCCCAAACAGCTGATGCTAATTGATTCCCATGGTGTTGCTGAAGTCAATTTTCTCAAGCAGTTCACAGGCCGGGGTCACACCATGTCCCGCTTTTCCTAAGAAGGAATTTGGCACTTCAACCGGCCGCTTGAATAAACAGCACGGCTCGAACGTCTCTCTTATGAAAACAAACACGACGCAACGATCGGAGTAAATTTATGCACTGACGCAAAATCGAGCGGCGAAAAACGAGCTGCTCTTTTATTATTTCTAAGAGTTTACACACAGCTGTCTGGGTAAAGTCTTTTAACACTTCTGGCTGAAAACCGGATCGCAAGCATGCATCAAGCGTTCAAAGAGCCAAAAGCAACACAAGTGGAATGCGTATCTGCTTTTCCAACACCAAGACATGCCATGAACTCTGCATGTAGCATGATTCCAACAAACTGATTTCTTTTTTTTTTTTTTTTTTACAGATACTTTGTAAATGGAAGTGGAAAAGAAGAGTTAGATCGGTGCCATGCATTTCCAAAGCCCTGGCTAATGAGTCTTAATAAACCCCCTCTTCTCCCCCAGTGAAAATCTGTACTGATATGAAGATCTCTCTCCCTCTCTCTCTCTGCACGGCAATTACATAGGAAATTTAATGCAAAAAATGTAATAAAAATAAAACAAAATTAAATGAAATACTAATAGAGATTAAAAGTAAAAAATTGTACAATGTCCATTAATTAAAAGCAATAAAAAGGGTGATATATATATATATATATATATATATATATATATATATTATATATATATATATATATATATATATATATATATATATATGAGAGAGAGAGAGAGAGAGAGAGAGAGAGAGAGAGAGAGAGAGAGAGAGAGAGAGAGAATAATAAAAAAAAGACAAAATATGTAAATTGCAGAAATCTCTCTCTTTCTCTCTCCCTCTCTCTCTCTCACCCACTTCCCCCCTTCCTCAATCTGTTCTGGGGTTTACAATAGAGCGGGCAAACTGAAAAGGCTAAACTACACTTAGTGCAGGCGAGCGCCGGTGGGGGAGGTGACAAAAGAGAGGAAAAATATAGCTCCTTTTTAGAGCTGGGAGTTAAAGCTTTCCTTTGAGCCGCCTCTTGGAAATTGTACGTCTGCGCCTCTTGAAGTCATCCTCCCGCCTGCCTATTGATGCTCTGGGCTTGTCAAGTGAGAGGGAAAACGCTGTGACACACACCATCACGCCATCTGCGGAGTGAGTACGCGGGCCGGCCAACACAAACGTGCCACATGAAAGTGCTGACATCACGCCCGAGCTCAGAATGGAGTGTCAGAAACTTTAACGGCGGCTCTGTTTTGAGACTGGAAACGATCAGCATAAAAAGCTGCTTTTGGATCGAATAAAGCGACTAATAGCTCTAACACTTGCAGTTTCACCTTAGAAGAAAGACTCGATCTAATGACACAGAAGAGAGCTCTAAAAAGACTATATGCTGTACATCGATCAGTAATAGCCAATTCATTAATGACCCAGACATCCTGTTTACCCAGCGTGTGAAAAGAAAGCAGCACTCTGATGCACATTAAACTTTACTGCCAAACAAAATAATCCTGGCTATGAAGTGAAACCCCACACTCATCCCGTGTAGTGTTGACACAAACTCTTTTAAAAGCTAATGGACCTCTCTGACCTTATGATGGTACCATAAAAGAGGCTCTCAGGCTTTGACACGTCCACATAAACAGCCTGGACCACGTTAGTTACAGCATTTAACCCAAAAACTGTGCAGAGGTTTGTGACTTTTTTCCACTGATACAGTGGATACAGTATAGAGTGTACTAGAAGTATGATTTTAACACCGGTGCACTAGTCTGAGTGTGGTTTTTTCCTTTATTATGGAATTTAATATAAAGCCAAATTTGTGTAAAGCCCGTATGTGATATTAAGGGAGGCTTTAGGCCACCCACATGCTTACTGCGCTGTTTTTCCATGTTTGCATCAGCAGTGGGTGGAAAGTTAATAATGTTCTCTCTCTCTCTCTCTCTCTCTCTCTTTTTCTCTCTCAATCTGATGAGCTGTTTTTATAGAAACAAATATATATTAGAACAAGTGCATAAATGTTACCCACTTTCCTGACCAATCAAATCCAAGCATTCACCAGTGCTGCGGTATACACAACTTTAATTTAGTCAACTGTTTCATTAAGCACTACATTTTTTAGCAAGTCTCACTGAATCAGCTGGTTAGACAAAGTTTCTCCTCCATGTTAAACTTAAAAACGATGTCAAAATCTCTCTTAAATGACAGTGACCTCTTCAGGCACGACACGGTCAGGTCTTGAGATGTTTTTCCTTTCTTCAAACACGGTCAATAAACCTGCACATGTGCATGACCTGATGTAAAGTGTATAACAGAGTGAAGTATAGATTTTCAGCCAAAACATGGACTTAAAGAAGTTCATTAAAAAAACGTATGGCTCAGGAGCACATTTTGCTTGAACAGTTCCGCATTTAAGTACTCATCACTGAACAGAAGACCTCAACGATGATGGAACTGTAATTAATGAACATGCTGGGCCACCAGATGAGGAAGGGTTCCTTTTTGAGTCTGGTTCTTCTCAAGATTTCTTCCTCACACCATTTCCGAGAGTTTGTCCATGTCAAAGTCACCACTGGTTTGCTCATTAGGAATAAAGTTATAAGAAACAAACTTACAGCCACTAGAAATATTCCAACCTCATAACCTCTTTATCTCTGTAAAGCTTCTTTGTGACGATATCCATTGTTTCAATGACATTACAAATACAAAGAAACCTGAACTGAATTGAATTATCATTATAAAAGTAAATATAAGTCTATGGTCACTCCAACCTAATGCTGTTACCAGCATTACTGCTACAGTGCACTTTGGGTGTAGAAATGAAGACCTGTGGCATCAGACTGTCCTGAGAGTGGTCAAGAAATCATTAAAAAAATAAGTGTGAAAATTTTTTGTTTCACAGATTAAATGTAACATGAGGTTTATCAAAATTTCTAAACTGTTTGTACTGGTTTATTTATCTGAATGAATAATTAAACATTATGTAAAGCTGTGAACAGGGTTTTCTGAAATCCTTCAAGCTGTTTTCATTTGGGGTTTTTAGGTTTCTTTTTTGGTTTCACCTTTATTCTTTTCTACTTTGCTCCAGCACTGAGTTTAGGATTGAACCCAACATTCGACAGCAAAGATGAAAGAAGTGATTGTCTGTGATTGTCTGAAGTGATTGTTATATATATATATATATATATGCTGGTTATATAATGCTTTGTTGATCTTTGAACTTTCCTTAAGAGATCAAACACTTTACATGCAGAGTGAACATAAAGATGACTGAGAGACGCCGACTGTTTTGTGATAGAAACACAACAGGCTTTTAAACACCGGGATTTAAAGCTTTTGCTCGTCATGTGGATGGAGGTATGAGAACAATAAGAGGAGATTTAAGAAAAGGATAGAGCCTCACCACACTTCCGGTCACGCATCACTTGTCCAGGGCCGCAGGGTTCAGGCCCGTCTGCAGGCCGCGCCACTTTCTTGGTGAGTTCGTACTCAGAGCTGCCGAAGTGCAGGTGGAACTGCTCTCTGTTAATGGACTTGCGAAGAGTTCGGATGGTCTTCTTCAGACGTTTTTCTGAACGCCGCTTCACACAGGCCATATCACAACCCTCTGCTGACAGAAACACTGGATAACCACACAGAAAAATATACATACACACACACACACACCTACAGCGTGCATTTCATTCTACTCTCTCTAGCAATACACACCCAGACGTGATCCAAACCAAACTAAACAGGAGATACTTTCACTGTCTGACTTGTGTTTAGTAAGACAGAAGGAAGCAACACTCATAGGCCAAGAGGCAAGAAAGCAGGAGAGGGTGTTTAAAGCGTTTGAGCGCTGCAGCGAAACCAACCTGTTACCTCCTCTGGGTTGACATCAAGCTCAAACAGGGCCGTAATGGATGAGCTCTCGTCCTCTATCGCTTTACGGCCGTGGCGATTCCTCTGCCGCTGACTTGAGGAGTTACAGTGAAGCCTCACAAAGCTGAACTGCATGTTCTCCGTAGCCAAAGCCTTTTTATCTACAAAAAAAAAAAGAAAAGAACATCCATTAATAAGAAAAAAAGCAATCATGGAGCGTATAAAGATGATAAACAGGAGAAAACTTATACATTTTCTCTGTATTTTTTTTGTGCTGTTTTTAAATAAAGAATGTTAATGTTGTAGAACATCCACAGAACGTTATAGCAGCTATACGCCCTCATCAGTGCTCTCACCAGTCTCTCTGTTTTCAGTTTTTTTTGGGAAACAAGTGTAAAATCTTCTGTCCCAACAATTTTAGGAATCCTCTTTACCTCTAACTGTGCTGACACTGGAGATTCCTTCCAGAAATTACAGAAACCTCTCTTTACAGAACACTGTCTCATTTATGGATTAAACACACTTTTTTATTTCGAACTGCCTAATTTTTGTATCAACTATTTATATATTTATATTCCTAATAATTTATTATTAACAAGCTTTCAATTTTGAGTTAAGAAAAATAATCCACACCTACTGACCAATCGCCATCCAGAATTCATTGACCAAAATACCCTAAGATTCATCCTTTCTGAATCCAGGACTATTTAGCTTTCACACACCATCCACAGCCACAGTAAAGAAAACAAGCAGGTTTTTTGTCGCTCTATAGAGACATCCAGAGATTATTTTTTGTTCTGTGAGCGTTACCTGACAGCACCATGCTGAAGCTCTCTGTGAGTTTTTCCGGACTTCTTTTCAGACTGCATTTTCCCTGACCCCATTTAAACGTGGCTGTGGTTTTGATCCTGTGAGTGCAAGAAGAGTCTGGACCGGAAAGAAAATATAAAAGAAGCCTTGTAAAATATTTGAAATGCATTAAAACACTTTCACAACACATTTATACTTTTACAAACAGTTAGGAAATAAAAAAGATTAAAAGGTTTGACCAGATTGAAAATCGATTATTATTATTCAATTATACATATTATATATAATGTACACTATAAAGTTAAATACAAATAAATTAAGATAAACAATGTATGAATATATTGGGCCACATGTGCTTCTTCTTCAAACTGTACCCACAATGTTGGAGGCACACAATTGTATATAAAATGTCTTTGGATGTGGTAGCATGAAATTGTCCCTTCATGTGAACTAAGAGACCCAAACTATTTTCCAGCATGATAATACACAGACAGTTGTCTGAAGAAGATGTGGTTTACAAGGACTAGAGTGCAAGATCCTGAGTGGCCTACTATAGAGATCTGACCTCATCCTTATTAAAACCAATGAATTCTTCTTAAAAGAAAATCTTAGACACAAACACACCAGGATGTTTGGTATAAAACTGAGGAGCAAATATAAATTGGTATAAATTCTGAAAGCGGATCAGTGATGCTTTGATGCTTTGATAACAACATGATCAGTTTATTAATGGGGTTTGACTGCATACCCTACTGGTAACTAATACAGAACCCTTGTTTTTATGACATCTATTTAAAATCAAGGATCTCATTGTGAAAGCAATCCCACAGAGATGATAGGGAAACTGGTTGCAAGTGTGAACATGCCTGAGCAGTGAGGCCTACAGTCGCCCCGCTGTCCTCCTCCAGATGATCCAGGCAGCGGCAGGCCACAGGTCACGGTGTAAGAATCCTCAGCGCCTGCATATGCAACATACCGGAGCGAGAGAGACGCGGGAGATGCTTGAGTGCAACAGGATCTGAAGCGAAAGCTTGTAAAGCAAGCCGAGTGTATGAAGCGTGCACTCACCGCTGCTGATGTTCACTTGAGACTGACAGGTGAGGAAGCAGTGTTCAGCTCCTCCATGTTTACTGCAGTTCAGTGTCGGTCTCACCGAAACTAACGACACTGGAGAACCACCGGCTTCTGGATGTTCAAGATCAAAACATACTCACAGATAAATTCACTACAAGATGCAGGACAGAACGACACAATCAGAGAACCCACGGAAACTCGTATAGTTAAGTGCAAATGTTTGCATACCTTTAGGACAGGAAATGTCATTTAATGGCAACGTCGAAACAAAAATTAACACATTGTGTAGGAATATTAAAAGATTATTAATTATTTTCCAGGAAGTGATTATTCACAAGAGGCAGATGGATCAAATGGTTGATACCGGGAAAAACTGCATTTGAAACAGATAAACCACCTCCTGGCTTTTTTTTTAAATCCAGGATTCCCATATCATTAGGGATGCAATTTATTTGCACTCAGCTGTATAGAAATTAGTTGGAAATGTTTAAGAAGAAAGAGAAAAAGAGCGAGACAGAAAAATACAACCAATACGTTTAAAAGTATCTCCTGTTTTCAGCTCCCATTATAAATAAATATGCTCACATGCCCCGAGTTTAATGACAGCTTACCGATGCAGTCCTTCTTGTTCCAGTGCAGTCTGTATCCTGCCCTGCAGTGACACTGAAATCCTCCCATGGTGTTTTCACAGATGTGTCCACAGCCTCCATTGTTCATGCTGCACTCATTAATGTCTGACAACAAGGAGCAAAATTCAATACGCTCATCAATCATTTTAACATTTTATGCCCAACCCATGTACAAATATCTTCATAAATTCAACTATTAACCTATATTTTAATCCTCACAACACCTAACATCCTGCAGTTTAACTATTAATGAAAAAAAAATAAGTTTACAATGCAAAATCAAATCCTTCACCATCTACATTATATAGATATATATTTGTGGACACCTGACCATAAAATTCGTATGTGCTTTTCGAACATCTCATTACACATTTAGTCCCCATTTGCTGTTATAATAACCACTTTTGTGGAAAGGTGTTCCACTAGATTTTGGACTGTGGTTGTGGAAATTTGTGCTCAAGACACTCAAGAGGGTTAATAGTCCTTGGATGCAGTCAGATCCAATACATTCCATAATAGGGTTAAAGTCAGAGCTCTATAGCAAGACACACAAGATCTTCCACTCCAACCCAAGTAAACCATATTTTTATGGAGCCATTTTTGCACATGGCCAAAATCATGCTGGAACAGATTTGGGTCTCCTAGTTGAAGTGAAGGGAAATGATAATGCTTTCACATCTAAAGACATCCTGTACAATTGTGTGCTTCCAACTTTGTGGTAACAGTTTGGGGGAAAATCCACATATGGACGTCCAAATACTTTTGTCCATGTAGTGTAAATCTTCTAAAGCCCTGTTTAGACAGGTTTTCCACGTCAAGATGTGTAATGTAATCATTCTTTATGTATATCTGGAATTTATGTACATATCTGTCTGGAATAGGTTATGGTATATATTTTTTTATTTAATAATCCAGAAATTGCGCTCTCTTCTCTCTCAAAGCCTCAAAAATATCTCACTTATACAACTAAGCAATTGAGGTTTAAGCGCCTTGCTCAAGATCTGTGTTGCTGGGATTAGAACTTATGACCTTCTGATTAGAAGTTAAACATCTTAACCACTGAGCTATCACCTGTTCATGTGACCTGCTAATGATCAAGCATCAATAAATATTAGAACAATCAGTGTGTATTAACACGAGGTGTGTTAGGTACAAAGCTAATTCCGTCAGAACAGTACTAAAGACAACAATGCACAAACACAATGACATAAAAAACCCAATTCGATTTCTTCTTACACTTTTAGCACCTCAGAACATTCTATCTAGAACCCTGCAACAGTACGTTTTCCCTGTCAACCCATGAGTGTTTATCTGAAATGATATTTCTATTACATAAGTGAGAACAGGAACAAAATGCTTCATAGGTGGTGATCTATTGCTGTCATGCAAGAAAAATACAACACTTAGGGATGTCCTGTTACAAAAAAAATCATCAAACGCAAGGTGGCCACAGTAACTCCGCTTGGTCAGGATTAGCGTCTTGTTTCTAACTCTGTTATTCAGTGATTAAATGAAGTCAGCGCTGCAGTTAGCGCTTATTATAATCTCCAAATGTGAAACATAAACACGCAATCATTCACGAGAAGCCAGGCGTACCTCCGCAGTGTGTAAGCCCGTAGAGCGTGTATCCCTTATTACACACACACTCAAAGCTTCCAGGGGAGTTCACGCAAGTCTGGTCACACGTCCTCTCAAAGAAGCACTCGTCAATATCTATAATTAAGCAAAAAAAACCTATATATAAATATACAGCTACATAATATGTACACATACACACAATGTAATTATGCCCGTCTGTCTAGCTGGTGTGTGCTCATTTTCAGCTTCGACATCAAATATCGAATATGAAAGAAAAATCGACACCGTGGTTAATAATAACAGGGAGACGCACATTCCACCGAGGGCGGAGTCTGTGTGCTTTACCAAGAAAAAAAGGCTTCCTAAAGAAAGGCTGAGTTAAGGATCTTCAAAGAAATCCTGCAAGTCGATACGGGCACGCTTCAAGAGACGTTCTTATCTGCCAGCCCAGCTACACACACACACACACACACACAAAACTAGAAAGAGAGGAACAGAAGCCTAACCCTGGCAGGAGCGCTCATCCGTCAGCAGTTTGAAACCTTTGCGGCAGTTACACTCGAAGCTGCCAATGGTGTTCCTACAGAAGTGGTCACAGCCTCCGTTGTGAAACTTGCACTCGTCGATATCTACAAACACAAACACACATACAAACAAGCACCTTATCCGTGATGAACATTTTCATTTACATTCGCAGTGTACTACAAAAACTGACATATTAGCAAATAAATACATGAAAAGCTATCGAATATTTCTTATTTTTAGATTGCAAGACCATTTAGTTTATTTTTCTGACACATTTGCTTGTTTTAAGAATGATTTATTCTCACAATAGATCAATTCTATTTCTAACTGGAAATAAATGCTTGCAATAAGAAAAATAATCTATATGCTTAAACCTGAACTAAGTAAAATATCTAGAAATATTAAATAAAAAAATAAATATATATATATATATATATATATATATATATATATATATATATATATATATATATATATATATTGTGCGCCCTTGACCACTACACCCATATGTGCCTCTTCCCCGGACTGTTACCACAGCATCAGCATCACACACTTATATGGAATGTCTCTGTACACGTTAGCATTACAATTTCCCTTTGAACCAAGAGGCCCAAACATTGTTCCAGCATGACAATGCTCCAGTGCACAAAGTGATTGCTGAGCTTATAGTGAAAGTACTCAAGTGTCCTGCCCAGACCTCATTCACACTGAACACATTTGGGATGAACAGGAACTGGAGCTCAGTGCCTGATCTCACTAATAGTCTTGCTGCCAAATGAACACTAATCCCCAAGAATCTAGTGAAAAGCCTTCCCAGAAAAATGGAGGGAATTTTTATTAGGAGAAACAGCCCTACATTAATATTTATGTTTTCTGAATGTGATTTTTCGAAAGAGAATAGGGGTGTGATGCTCAGGGGTGCACATACTTTAGAAATATAATAATGTTTTTAATAAAAAAACAATTCTGTTCGCACCTTCGCAGCTCTTTCCGTCAGGTTGGAGAGTAAAACCCACGGGGCAGCTGCAGCGAACGCCAGTGGATGTGTCCTTACACATACTGTCACAGCCGCCATTATTTACAGCACAGGTCTCTAAAAAACAACAACAGCAACACACACACACACAAACACACACAGTGTATTAACCTAATAAAATTCATTATACTTATTTATCTTTACTAATTGTAACATAGCAGCTTTAAATCTGGGTATAGATTTACATTTAGATTTCTTTCTAATAAAGAACTCGTAGTTTACTCTGATGAGGAAGAACTTCCTGAGACGTCATGAGGATTAAACCTCAAGATTAACCAAACTCTTCCTCTACCAAGTGATCATTCCTCTTCTAGAACTAAATAGTGGAGGGTCCGGCAGTGCTCCGTGTGTTACAGGATTTTCAGCATGAGCATCAGGGTCACTTTTGATATGAGTAAAATTTAAGTCTGTAAAATCCAAATAAAGTTATCCACTGTTCATTGAATGCGACTTAGGTGCAATCATTAGGATATCTAAACAAGAATATCGGTGATCATCTTCAAGGAAACCATGAGGTTTCAATCCACAGCATTCTTGTAACAAACTTCAGCAGAGAGTGATTCATAAACACTTCCATTTATGAGTCCCAAACTTTAAAATGATTTCTCCACTTAAAGGAGTCTATTGAGCTGAACTTATTGTAAAGCCAATATATCTAAACCAAATGCAAGAGGTTGCGCACCCTTCGTTTAAACCGATGCTAAAAAATTTAACGAATACATAAGTGCATAAATGCAATACTATTTCTGTTTTTACAATTCTTTATTACTTATCTGGTATATTCATAATTTTGAATAGGAATATAAATGCTACTAATGCTACTGTGTTTGGTGTTTATACACTTTTTCTGTTTTATTATATTTAAATTGCTTCTATAAGTTAATTTTTTTGTGTGTGTTGTCTTTATATGACACTTGACATGAATAAATCCCATAAATGTATTGTAACCAGTGAATAAAACCCTGTGATCAGATAATAGAAAAGTCTGAAAGTGATATTTCTGAATGTCTCCTGTTGTCTGGATTACATTTTTGTTCATTTCTGATTGTTTTTTATTTTTCTTCCGTTCTCTTTCTTCACATGATCTTGTTTTGTTGTTACTAAATGCCACTCTCTTTAAACGCTCATATATCTTTCGATCTCTTTTGCTGCCTTGGCGATAAGATCGATATGTTTTTAAAGTGTGTGAGGGCTGCTTTTTGTTCCTGCAGACTCGACTGCTGGAGACTGAGCCTGCTTGTCTCAGTAACTGCATAAACATTTCAGGTGTGATACTGAATAATTTTATAGTATAATGAGAAATAAATTCTAATAAATGAATAACATTCTACACAATATATGTCTGAGTATGAGGGGCGCATATGTTTGCGCGTGTTTATAAAAATCGCTGCTGACTAAAACTGGTTGTTGTAAAATTCAGGCTGTGTGTTAATCAGAAGCCGTTCATAATATGAGCATGGAAATGCTCAGGCGAGAAATGCGCATACAGTAAAAACCTCCCCAAGCAACACGTGAAATTTACCACACGATTACCAGAAGGGATTTTACAGCATTGAGATCTGAGGTGAGAAAGCGTGGATTCTCAGTCATTTCACAGTTTGCTTCCAGGCCTGCAGGAATGTAGCAGAGCGGCCGGGGGAAAAAAGTGTCAAAAAGCTTTACACTTGGATTAAATGCAAACTCTTTACACCACTCCTTAGAAGATTGAGAAAGGAAAAAAACAGATATGGTTGTTATGGAATTTTTTTTTTACCCATCAGGAGTCTGCGCTTGACGCGTTTGTCCACCTCGGCGAGGGACGTGGCATTATTGTCAGAGCTGGCGGTGGACACGTCATCTCTTTCTGCCATGACAAAGGAAAGTGTCAGGAGAAAGATTTAGAACGGATGTGATATACAGTATCTCATTCACTGGGACATATACGGTGCATGTTCCACTTATAATGAACCAATTAAACAGAAAAAAAACATTATTTATCTATAAAATACATGATAACTTCTTCTGTATAAGTAACACTAATAGAAGGAGTCTCCAGTGTCAGTGGACATCTATAGGACAGTATGAAGCTGGGTTCATTGTATGTGAGAATAAACAGAGGCTGATGTGGGAACAAGTGTTTATCTGTGCTATAATGTAAATGAGAATAAAGAAATTATTGAACAATAAATGTATTTGTTACTACATTTAAAAGAAATATTGTGTCGGTTCTAATACATAAAAATACAAACTGTTGAAAAATTGCTCTATACTCAACATACAGCCATTATTGTCCAAATAACTGGCAACAAAAGTGAGTACACCTCTCAAGTGAACATGTCAAAACTGTATCCAAAGTGTCAATATTTTGTGTGAGCACCAGCGCTATCTAGAACTATTCCTCCTGGGCAGGGAATTTACAAGAGCTGCACAGGTTGTTGCTGGGATCCTATTCCACTCCTCTATAATGACATCACGAAGCTGCTGCTTCTCCACCTTCCACTTGAGGATGCCCCACAGGTGTTTAATAGGGTTCAGGTTTGGAGAAATACTTGGCCACTCCATCACCTTTACCTTCGGCTTCCTCAGCAAGGCAGTTGTCATTTTGGCGGTGTATCTGGGATCGTTAACATGTTGGAAAACTGCTGTTCGGCCCAGTTTCTAAAGAGAGGACATCATGTTTTGCGTCAGAATGTCACAGTACATGTTGGAATCCATGGTTCCCTTAGTAAACCGCAGCTCCCCAGTACCAGCAGCACTCATGCAGCCCCAGAACATGATGCTACCACCACCATGCTTGACTGTAGGCAAGACACTATTTTCTTGGTACTCCTCACCAGGGCATCGCCACACATGCTGGAAACCATCTGAGCCCAACAAGTTTATCTTCGTCTCATCAAAACACAGTACATGGTTCCAGAGATTGTCTTCAGCAAACTGTTTGCAGGCTTTCTTGTGAGCCAGCTTCAAAAGAGGCTTCCTTCTGGGATGCCAGGCAAACCGACTTGTTGCAGTGTGTGGCGTATGGTCTGAGCACTGACAAGCGGACCTTCTGCTTCTGCAACCTCTAAAGCAAAGATGGCAGCACTCATGGGTCTGTTTTTTAAAGCCAGCTTCTGTACCTGACGCATGAGGACACAACTTCTTTGATCGACCCTTGCCGGGTCTGTTCGGAGTGGAACCCGTCTTGGAAAACCTCTATATGACCCTGACCACTGTACTGTAACTCAGTTTCAGGATGTTACTGATCTTCTTATAGCCTTTGCCTCTTTGTGGAGAGCAACAATTCTAATTCTTAAATATTTAGAGAGTCTTTTCCATGAGGTGCGATGCTGAACATCCAGTGGTCAGTATGAGAGAATTGTACTCAAAGCACCACATGTTAAGACATGTTAAGATACACACATGTTAAGATACACACATTTGTATGGTCCTGTCAAGCAGACAACAACATGAACATGATGAAAAGGACATGTGGCTTTGCATGATTACACGACATACAGCTGTTATCATTTAGGGTTTACTCACTTTTATTGCTAGTTATTTTGACAGTAATGGCTGTATGTTCAGTTATTTTTATAGGACAGTAAATCTATACTGCTATACAAACTGCACAATGACTGCTCGTTGACTACAATGACTAATATATACATATTTTAGAGCTGTCAACTGAATAAAATATATAATCGTGATTTATCGCATGATTGCCATGAGTTAACTCACGATTAATTGCAACTTAATCGCACATTTTTAACTGTTGTAAATGTACCTTAAATACATTTTTGATACTCTAATCAACATGGACTAATATGGATGCTTTATACAAATGGTTTTTTTTTTGTGAAATCATACTTGCATAGAGCACAAAGACAAAATATCCTTGTAAATGTTTTAAAGTAATTATGGTGTTTAAAATTATGTAAATTATCAGGACACCAAACAGAACTTTTCTATGTTTCCACACGGACGGTTTTAATTGCCGGAAGTGTGCTTAATGGCAGATTTTGTTGCTTGCTTTGAGAATTGGTACATCAGTAAAACAGATGTTTTTTACTTTTTTTTATATATATATTTGAGTTAAGAAAGGACATCATGAATAAATGTTTGTTGCGTTGAAGGTTTTTGTTTCACCTCTTTTATATATTTTTATTTAGATACATATATCTATATCAATATATCTATCTACAGTGGAACCTCTGTTCACGGAAGGCCTGGTGTACGTACCTTTTGCTATACGGAAAAAATATTTAGTGAAATTTTGTCACATTATACGTATGGAGCTTTATTATACGAACGCGATGGGATGTCGGTTCTTTGTGTGCGCTTCCCAACTCAGCGACAACAGTTATAGATTGGAAAAAAAAAAGAAAAGTTTAAAAGAAAAGTGATTTAAGTGAAAAACTGAAAGTGATTAAAAAAAATCGTAGACTAAGTGAAGATAGTGAAAGCCTTCAGGACATCATATTGGAAGGCGATTCCCCTCCTTCCCAGCAGAAAATCTTATCCTCCACTCTGCCTTATCTCCCTCACACCAGCACCGACTCTCCTACAAGGTAAACATCACTTTTTTCTTTTCATTTAAGATTATTATTGTTACAATATACAGTAATACAGTAAATATTACTTTTTAATGTATTGTTATACTGTATTACTGTATATTGTAATGCATTTTTGATTTAATATGAATATTTTCTGGGTCCTGGAACATGTATGTGTATGTATGGGTGTGTGAGTGTGTGTTATTTATTTATATATATATATATATATATATATATATATATATATATATAATATATATATATATATATATATATATATATATTATATATATATATATATATATATATATATATATATATATATATATATATATATATATATATATATATATAATATATATATGTATATATATATATATACATATATATATATATATATATATATATATATATATATATATATATATAACACACACACACACACACACACATACACACACACATAAATACATATACTTTTTTTTGTATATATTACAACCAAAACAAATTCTTTCTGATTCTGAAATCATGATGAGGGACTTACAGACAAAACAATCAGCACAACCTGAACATCCTGCAGCTTGTAGTTTATGAATTGCTCATGTTGCAATAAAGCACGTACTGTGTGAAAAAAATCCAAATCAACTCCAGTGTTTAGTGTAGTGAATCTCAGACCTCCCTGACAGCATAAACTTATTATGATCTCTTCTATGTGCGAGGCAGATAACGAGGAGAAAGCTAAAGAATGCAGGCGATGCTGGTGGAGTGAAAGACAGAGATGGAGATGAAGCAATGATAAATATGGACCTCACACACACACACACACACACACACACACACACACACACACACACACACACACACACACACACACACACATACAATTATAATGAGCAGACAGTCAGTAGGCTCCAGCTGTTCCTCCTCACTATCTGATGTGTGTGTGTGTGTGTGTGTGTGTGTATGTGTGTGTGTGTGTGTTTGTGATCACTATCACTTGTTTGCTTTGGAGTTTAGTAGAAATAAAGATCATTGTTGTGCAGCCACATTTTGAGAAACACGTTCACTGCTACATACCTACACATGAGCGACCGTCGGACTGAAGCGTGTACCTGGCGTGACACCTGCACACTGGCCCGAGTTCGGTGTCCTCACACACATGGTGACACCCTCCATTACCATGGATACAGGTCACTAGGCAACGAAAAGGCAGATAGAGACAGATGCTGAGGTGCATTTCTATTCAAGTATTCCTCAACAATTCCTTTACTGTTATTTTTATAATAATGTTTGGAGGACGTGTGACAGAATGAATTTTTTTCCTCCCATAAATGTAAACTTTTCACAAAACAAGGTGCATGTGAATATTTACGTGCAAAAACTTCCAAAAAAAAAAAAAAAGCAAGTCACATAAAACCATGTGTACTGAGATAAAACTCCCGATACGTACAGATGCAACCACGCTGGTTTTTAGCGAGCTCGAACCCCGGACGGCACTCACACGAAACTCCACCTTTGGGCGTCTCTCTGCAGATGTGGGCGCAGCCGTGCTCTTTGTTCATGCAGCTCAGACCTTCTGTGAGGAAGAGGAGCGGTTAAACGCAAAAGAAGCATGAAAGAAAGGTTCAAACTAGAAAGAGTTGAAAGAACCCTGAAAACCTCAAAAATGTTTCTTCCCATTAAATGTGAAAATCGGATGTTTGAAAATACACATTTTACATTATATACAGAACATGAAATATACATGATTAAAAAAATATGTCATAAGGCAAATTTAAACAGCATAGTAAGGATATGCAATGGACTGTAAGCTTTAAAAACCCTTTGTGATTTAAAAGTAAATGCATCATTTGTAGTTTAGAAACTGTGTAAGCTGTGACCTAAAAATAAATCTTAAAGGGTACACAATTTATATGATAGGTGTAAGTTATATAAATGCCTTGTTTATGATATGAACATGAATATTAAATGTATAAAACTGGAAACAAATGTCAATCCATTGATACATAATGGGATTTTTTTTTTTAAATGTTACTGAACAAACAGTCAATGTAATTTGTATTTCTAATTTTAAAGCAAATCGGGAAACGAAAAATATAACAGTGTTTCTGTTTTCATAAGTTAATTGACATTATTCATTCAAAATAATGCATAAATGTAATCCATGTAAAATCCATTTATAGAAGTTCTTTCAACCTCTGTTAAGAAACCAGACACGAAAAAATAAACTAAATAAAAATAAAAACTCCAGAGAAAGTCATGCGTTGCTCAGAGCACTGGTTCGTAAATGTTCTCTCTCCCCATTCATCTGAATTTAAAAGAGTGCTTTGTTTTGCACACATCTGCAGTGTGTTGAAGTATGATCTGCCAGATTATTAGCAATCAGGGAGTAATTAGCAACAGACACACGCACACAGACACACAAACAAACATATATCCTGATCCATCTGTCCCTTTACACATGTGAGTATGTGTGTGTGTATGTGTGTAACTCTTTTCAAATCCAGTGCTATTTATTCGGCTGCACTCTGACCTGCCGTGAGCGAGAGTATCAGGTCGGCTTTTCTCATTCACACTGAACCCCGTGCTGGACGTGTTAATAGGATTTGGCGAGTTTGCCCGGAGAAACTCAATGGGGTGGAAAACTTTGCAGTTCGTTTTACAGAGGGGTGAGGGGGTGTGGTGGGGCTTTTGTTTGGCCAGAAGTGAGAAAGTGACAATGCTTGAGGCTGAGAAGCTCCATAAAAAGGTGCTTTATTCTGATCTACGAGCCAAGTGTCGCAGTTAGTGACTCATTTTGTTTCACATAACGTACAGACCTTTTTTTCTCCCCCCACAGCAGTTTGTGGATAATGAACCAGAAGGAAAAAGGGAGCACAAAGTTTAAAGCTGTCACTCTCTATTCTGCTGTCAATCAAGCGCTCATATGTGCCGACGTTTACGAATTAGCCCGGGTTCTCCCTCGACCTCGGACCTGACACAGCCCAGAGACACGTTTCACAAACACACAGACACTCTAATACACAAAAAACGTGTTTCAGAGGTTTATCTTACTTATCATTGTAGCAGTGCTAGTAAACAAAGTCTTAACGCTATACTACTTTCGAATTCTCAAGGATTGTGATTGAGCAGAAGATGTTGATTCATTCTCTCTTACAGCGGCACTGACAGGAATGCAGGTTTGTATCAATGCGCTTGTTCTGATAATCTTTTATTACCATAGTAACAGCTCATTCACAGAATTGTATTTAGGGAATGATGTTTAGGAACTGGATTACAATAGAAGGAGTCTCCAGTAACAGTCAAGGTCCGATTCTGGTCTTTTTCTCTGTAAAGTGCAGAACAAGCAGCATTTTTTCTTTAATTAACTTTGAGACAGAGAAAGAGAGTCTGGTGAGAGAACAAAAGTTCATTGTTGCTATAACTTTATCTTTAACTTAAATATACACAGAAAAAGCATCTGTGTTAGAAACTAAAAACTCGGCTTTATCACTCTTTAAAAAAGAGAGTGTGCCGCTTAAACATCCCTCCATCACTATTTAACTGAAATGGTAGCATGTCGTCGAGAAGCGACGTGTGAAGCTACTCACCCAATGAGCGATGGATGCATGTGTGCTGATTGTCACTCAGGAAGAATCCGTGCTTGCAGCGGCACTCGTAACTCCCCATGGTGTTGACACACACATGCTGACAGCCGCCATTGTTGAAAAGACACTCGTCCACGTCTAACAGTAAAGTGTGCACAGTACACATTAAGCACATAAAACTCCAAACTTTACTTAATATATTTACCTAAAACCTAAACAATTACATACAGAGAATTCATCATATACAATAAAAAAAATATATCCTGTAAAAAGTTTTTTTCCCCCCAAATTTACATTTATACACAAAAAAAAAAATTCCCATCACTCATAACTGATCTCAATATATCTCTACATAAACCTGATTGTTACCGAGGCAGTTGTGTCCATCGTGTGCCAAATGAAATCCATCGTAACAGGTGCAGCGATAATTTCCCGGGATGTTGTTACACTCGTGTACGCAGCCACCGTTGAATTCCGAATCGCATTCATCAATGTCTACGAAAACAGGACACGAGTTATTAAAGGTGCCCTCTGTATAACGGAATCCCAAAAATATTTTCTGGTCCTTAAATTGACCGTCTCTAGAGCTTCTCAGCTCCGCCTCTTTTCCTTAAAAGGCAACTCACAACAAACCATGAAACACATTACAATCAAATCCTATGGCATTTAAATTCTGATTTTAGATTATTTTATGGAAATTCTGCATGAACATGCAAAGTTGATCTGAGTGCCCATAATTGCACTTGAAAAATTTTAGTCGCACTGGACAAGGACGTCTGCTAAATGCCACAAATGTTTTAGAATTAATTATTTTTTTATAAATATCTATTTAAAAGTCACTTTCACATTCAAGTCTGTATGGGATTTATTTATTATTTACCATTCAATGTCATAATTATGATGGTCCAATTCCAAACTATATTGACACTCAAACTTATTCTATATCCCAACCTAACTGGGTTTGCATGTCTGAACATCATCTCAATAGGAGTATTTAACATCACTATTGATCACACTGGTTCCATAAAGCATCACTGAAATGCACTTGATCTGGTACTACTAAAATAAAGTAATCTCTTTAAAAAAACAAACAAAAAAAAACCAATTATGATCTCTCGCTCTGAGGTTTTCTAGCCAGCTTCCATTATTTCCTGTATTACTTCAGAATTTGCATTCGACTGTTAGACGTGAACATCACAAGTTCATTCAATCTAATAAACACCATTTATTTCCTGCTGGATGTTTTAAACAGATAATGAAAACCTAAAAACCCTGCTAAACTGTGCTGGTTTTTTTCAATGTAATCTGCACTGGTGTATTCTTGTGGATCTCGACAGGTTATTTCTTACATTCTGTTTGTCGTATGTTATGTCTGATACCATTAAGGACCAGTAGAATCCTTCAGAAGGTTGTGGATCACATGTGGTATCTACTGGATAGCATTAGGAGCCCTCATTAAGCGTCATCTTGGGTTTGATGATTAGGCACTGATTTAATAATGTAAACAAACTATGGGATGGAAACCATCTGGTAACGGATAACAATTGAAGGTTTGAAATGGAACTTGAAGTGGAAACCATTAACATTTCTGTAAAGATTTCTATTTGTAAAAAAATCTACAGGAGACAGGGGGAAAAAATGCAAAAATAGTAAATGATAAACCTTCACAATGACTCCCGTCTCCTTTAAAGCCGGATTTGCACGTGCACTTGTAGGAAGTCTGCGTGTTTTGACAAATGGCGTCAATGTGACAGGCATCGCTTCCCTCAGAGCACTGATCCACATCTGCAGCAGCAAAACACACCAACGTGAGGCGCGCGCACATGCGCCCACACACACACACACACACACACAACACAAATACAAACACAAAAGCTGACGTTAAAGTTTCATTTGAAATAAAGTAAAAAATAAAAATAAAAAAAAAGTGACACCAATATAGATGTAAATCGGTTCATTAAGAAAACAAAGTGCTGAAGGGCGCGCGCGCGCGCGAGAGAGAGAGAGAGAGAGAGAGAGAGAGAGAGAGAGAGAGAAAGGGGGATGAATGAAGAACTGTAGAGTCGCTTACCGGCGTCCCGGAGCAGCGCAGCGCTTTTCCTCTCGCCGTGTAACAGCAGCACAAACAAACACAAGTGCAGCGCGACACTACCGGATGCCATGTTGTTCAATTTCACTCTCAGAGGCGAGTGGGATTCAAATGCATTGACAAAAAGTAATACAAATAAAAAATAAAAACACCAACAAAACACGTGTTTATCCCGATCTGGAGAGGAGCGCGAGCGTCCGCCTCATCTTCGTACCGCACTGAAAATGAGCTCGCGCCGAGAGAGGCGAGTGTGTGTGTGTTTGTGTGTGTGTGTGTCGGGGGGAGGGGGTTGTCAGATCTTCACCGCCTCTTTTCTCACAATAAACGGTGCTAAAACGGTACCTTTCCTTGTCACTTGAGTGGAACCATAGACAACACACCTTTTCTATCTCTCCCCTGCTAAAGCGGATCATTCTGTCCATCAAGATTTTAATAAAGCTGTAAAGTGTCAGTCCGCCTCTCTCTCTCTCTCTCTCTCTCTCTCTCTCGATAGATAGATAGATAGATAGATAGATAGATAGATAGATAGATAGATAGATAGATAGATAGATAATAAATATATAGATTCTCTCTCTCTCTCTCTCTCTCTCTTTCTCTTTTGATATAGATAGATAGATAGATAGATAGATAGATAGATAGATAGATAGATAGATAGATAGATAGATAGATAATAAATATATAGATTCTCTCTCTCTCTCTCTCTCTCTTTCTCTTTCGATATAGATAGATAGATAGATAGATAGATAGATAGATAGATAGATAGATAGATAGATAGATAGATAGATAGATATAATATAAATGTATATCTATCTATTTATTATCTATCTATCTATCTATCTATCTATCTATCTATCTATCTATCTATCTATCTATCTATCTATCTAACTAACTAACTAACTAACTAACTGATCGGTTTACATTGTTCTGCATGGTTAGGATCCACTGTTGGAGTAATTATGGAGATAGGGTTGTTTTTAGGAACCTTCTACAATGTTCCTAACAAGGTTCCTGGCTGTTAAATAATCTAAAACCCACTAACAATGATTTTTTTTTTCTTTTGCTGCAATATTTTGTGTATATAGACGAGTTATTTTCTCTACAGAAATGAACATACTCACTCAGCTGAACTTTCCTTCATGGCTGAACTTAAACAGGGACATGTTCTGGGCCTTCAGTCAATCTTTGGCCTGAGAAAGTGCATGCTGTGTAGATTGAATTTTTCAAATGTGCACCTTAGGATACTTGCAAAAATAGATATTATGAACGTTTTAAGAGATAATATACACAGTAAAAAAAATAAATCCATGAAGATACCACCCCAGCAAATGTGAGAATGTATTTAGATTGTATTTAGTATGTATTTAGGGTGATTTTACTAATATCATTTTATATTTTATTACATTACAATCATTATATTTGGCATATTTTATAGTATTTGGATTACAAGAAAATTGTAATCCTTCATATTTAAGTGTTAAATAAAGTACAATATTCATTAACGTTGAAGCTAAATATTTGCTTATATTAACATACAGCTACATTGCGCCATCTACAGGCCTGAAACTGTAAGGCTTAGACTGTAATGACTAAATACCCCAACGAAGGTGTTTGCTACGGGTTTTATCTGTATCTGTCCTCTGTATTGTGAGTGACTTTAAAAAGGGTTTTATGTATGTAAATTAATCATAACTAAGGAATAGAAGACAATAAAATAAAAATGTAATCATTATTAAATGTGTGCAAAATGAAACATAAAATGAAATCATGCATTTTAATTTCCTGTGTAAACTGTTTGGACCATTAGTGTAAAATATGAAAAATAAAGTCAAAATGTCATTTTCATTTCTTTCCTCATTTAAGTGTTTTGTGGCTATAATTCAAATTAAAGCATACTTTGCCTTTTTGCTTTCTCAAAGAAATTCATAATGGGTGCTAAATTAAAAATAGTTAATGTTACATTTTGTAAAAGATCCGGCCGCTATATCTCCTCCATGCCACCAGAAGGAACAGTCACCAGAATATTGAGCTCACCCAGTAATAAGGCATTTCCTGTTTTGAGCCTACTTAAACCATGCTCACACTAAGTCAAGTCAAGTCAAGTCAGGTTTATTTGTATAGCGCTTTTCACAACAGACATTGTCTCAAAGCAGCTTTACACAAATCAACAGTGATGGTGAATGGTGTGAATTTGTCCCTGATGAGCAGCCGTGGCGACTGTGGCAAGGAAAAACTCCCTTAGATGTTATGAGGAAGAAACCTTGAGAGGAACCAGACTCAAAAGGGAAACCCATCCTCATTTTGGGTGACATCAAGAGTTTGATCATAAATCTTTCAACAGTACAGAACACTGGAGAGTGAGAACTAACATGATTACTGGAGTATAAGATTATAAGTGATGTTCTTTCTGCAGTCTTATACAGTCTATATGGTTAGTAGCTCCGAGTTTTATGAGCTCAGCATTTGTGATCACCACAGATCCAGCATCAGCTTCTCCATGCCAGAGCCTTTAACACTCCAGGAGGTCCAATGCCAAACTCCACACATGTAGCGGGATCCAAATGGCACTGGTACATCTCTAGATGGTTCGGGATGTTTGTGAGTTCGGCATCTACTTCTTCAAAGGTCCGTAATCATCACGAGGTGGGAGGTGACTGGAGCTGGCCAAACCTCAGGGTGTCTCGGGATGGGGAGAGAAAGAGAAGCAGTGGAGAGGAATTAGCGTAGCTGCTGTTCATGATATTAACAGCACAAGTTGATAATGTGATGTGATCAGATGTTCTGGAGCACAAGGTTATGATGTGATGTGTGTTATGTGTAGGCTTTGCTAAAAAGATATGTTTTTAATCTACACTTAAACTGGGAGAGTGTGTCTGAGCCCCGAACACCGTCAGGAAGACTATTCCAGAGTTTAGGAGCTAAATGTGAAAATGATCTCCCACCTTTAGTGGACTTTGCTATTCTAGGAACTACTAGAAGCCCAGAGTTTTGAGATCTCAGGGAGCGTGGCGGATTGTAGCGAGTTAAAAGACTGGATAGATACATGGGAGCCAAACCATTTAGTGCTTTATAAGTGAGAAGTAATAGTTTGTAGTCTATTCGAAACTTAACAGGAAGCCAATGTAGGGACGATAAGATCGGGGTTATGTGATCATATTTTCTTGACCTTGTAAGAACTCTGGCTGCTGCATTCTGGACTAACTGAAGCTTGTTTATTAATGATGCAGGACATCCACCTAGTAACGCATTACAGTAGTCTATTCTGGAGGTCATGAACGCATGGACGAGCTTCTCTGCATCGGATATGGACAACATATTTCTTAGCTTAGAAATATTTCTAAGGTGAAAGAAGGCTGTTTTAGTAACTTGATTGATATGATTTTTGAAAGACAAGTCGCTGTCTAAAATAACACCCAGGTCTTTTACCGTTGAACTAGTGGTTACAGAGCATCCGTCTAAATGCAGGTTGAGATGCTGGAGCTTCTGTATACTAGTTTTTGGTCCGATGAGCAAAATCTCAGTCTTATCGGAATTTAAAAGTAGAAAGTTATGGGTCATCCAATCTCTTATTTCCTTAACACACTCAGTTATCCGGGTTAATTGAGCTGTATCACCTGGTTTAGATGAAATATATAGCTGAGTATCATCAGCATAACAATGAAAGCTAATTCCATGCCTTCTAATAATATTTCCTAACGAAAGCATGTATATTGTGAACAGCAGGGGTCCTAGAACTGAACCTTGCGGCACGCCATAATTTACTTGCATTAGCCTGGATAGCTCTCCATTTAAATCTACGAAATGGTAACGATCGGACAGGTAGGATTTAAACCAGCTTAATGCCTGTCCCTGAATGCCGATGTAATTTTGTAATCGATCTAGGAGGAGATCATGGTCTATAGTGTCGAATGCAGCACTAAGATCTAGTAAAACCAACAGCGAAATGAAGCCTTGGTCTGAAGCTAAAAAGAGGTCATTAGTTATTTTAACTAGAGCAGTTTCTGTGCTATGATGGGGCCTAAAACCTGACTGAAATTCTTCAAAGATATTGTTCTCTTGCAGGTAGGAACATAACTGGGCAGCGACAATCTTTTCTAAAATCTTAGACATAAATGGGAGATTTGAAATTGGTCTGTAATTTGATAACGTGTTTGGATCCAGATTAGGTTTTTTAATGAGGGGCTTAATAACTGCTAACTTGAGGGATTTAGGGACGTGACCTAAAGATAGTGAGGAGTTAATAATATTTAGAAGAGGTTCACCAGTTGTATATAACACTTCCTTCAGTAATTTAGTAGGAATTGGATCTAACTGACATGTTGTCGATTTAGCTTTGGCAATAACATTATACAGCTCTTCCTGTCCTATACATGTAAAAGAGTGGAGTTGTGGAGTTGAAGGTAACACTGTCTCAGGAGATGGTGTCAGAGGTTGAACTGCCACAATTGTTTTTCTAATGTTATCTATTTTTTCAGTGAAGAAAATCATAAAGTCCTCACTATTAAACTGTGATGGAACACAATTTTCAGAGCCCTGATTTGTAGTTAGTTTAGCTACAGTACTGAAAAGGAACCTGGGATTGTTTTTGTTGTTTTCTATAAGTTTGCTCAGGTGTTCAGCTCTAGCAGCTTTTAGCGCCTGTCTGTAGCTGAGCATACTGTCTTTATACGCGATTCTAAATACCTCCAATTTAGTTTTCCTCCATTTTCTCTCCAGATTACGGGCTGTTCTCTTGAGTTCATGCGTATGACTATTATACCAAGGTGCAGGTGCTTGTTCTCTAACCTTTTTTAACCGGATGGTGGCAACGGTGTCTATTGTGCTAGTGAGGATAAGGTCTATGTTGTTAGTGATTTCATCAAGATTATTAGCAGTTATGGGTTTAGTGAGAAATTGAGATAAATCAGGCAGGTTATTTATGAATCTGTCCTTAGTGGTTGGAACAATAGTCCTACCAAGTCGATAACGTGGTGCAACACGGCTAATCTGCTCTACCGGTAGTGTGTACAGTATGAGGTAATGGTCTGTGATGTCATCACTCTGAGGTAAAATATCTATATTAGTGACGTCTGCTCCGTGGGATATTATTAAGTCTAATGTGTGGTTAAAGCGATGAGTTGGTCCGGTGACGTTTTGTTTAACCCCAAAAGAATTTAATAAGTCAACAAATGATAATCCTAGAGCATCGTTTACATCATCTACATGAATATTAAAATCTCCTACAAGCAGCACTTTATCAAAATTGATCAAGAGGTCTGATAGAAAACAAGCAAACTCTTGAAGAAAATCAGCGTAGGGCCCTGGGGGTCTGTACACGGTGACCAGAGCGAGTTTTCTATGTATGTCTGAAAATACAACTTTAAGAACGAGCACTTTAAATGATTTAAAGCTGAATCCTAACATCTGACTAACATTAAGAGAGGCAGTATAAATGGTTCCTACACCCCCCCCCCCCCCCCCCACGACCAGTCTGACGCGGCTCATGCTTATAAACATATCCTGAAGGTGTCGACTCGTTTAGACCCATATAATCACCTGGTTTAATCCAGGTCTCAGTGAGACAGAGTGCATCGAGATTATTCTCTGTGATCATCTCATTTATAATCAGTGCTTTGGGTACAAGTGATCTAATGTTTAAAAGACCAAACTTTAAAACTTATTGGTGTTTGTTTATCTGGCATTTTTCAGTTTTAACTTCAATTTTAACTAACAACCTGGGAAGCCATTTGTTTTCTTTGCTCTATTTGTATTGACTTTGCTATTTCCCCCTCGTCTATGCGTCTAGGTTTCTCGTGTTTTGGAATGGTTTGCCTCGCTGACTGCTTTACTGTGTTTTGACTCTCTGCTTGTTTTCGTGAACATGTTTTTGGATTACTCTCTTTGTGGCTTACAATTAAACCACATATCAATTTCCCACCGCCTGTCTCTGCTGCATTATTACACATTTTTAAACAGTAAGGTTTCCTAAAGCAAAGTATACTTTGGTGATCAAAATAATGTAAATTTTTGCCATTCATTTTACTTTTATCAGAGAGTGCTTATTATCTATAGATATAGATTTTGTTTAATTACACACTATCTCTCTCTCTCTCTCTCTCTCTCTCTCTCTCTCTCTCTCTCTCTCTCTCTATATATATATATATATATATATATATATATATATATATATATATATATATATAGAGAGAGAGAGAGAGAGAGAGAGAGAGAGAGAGAGAGAGAACCTACATTCTAATATTTGTTCGATGAAATTGTATTAATTTATTCCCAACAGTTTATAGTTTATTCTCCTCTTTTTGTAGTTTTTCCTTTGGCTGCACTGCTTCCAGTACGTGTATGTGGATGTTAGATCTTTTGTTCAATCAGATTTCAGCCTTTGTGTTCCCATATCAATCTAATCTGCCCAGGACCCTTAGATTCAGTAGTGCTAGCCGATGTACCTGAAACTATATTAGCAATGGGACCGCTTCTTCAACCAGTCAGATGTAAATTCGCCTTACATGGTCAGCTAGCTGGCCCACAAAAATGTCAGCATTTTTCCATCCTCTGCTTGGTCAGAGCAAAACACGTCTGTAGCCATCATATATTTTATGCCCACAATGGCTGACATAGGAGGAGAAATTGACTTGGTCTCGGATTGACTTAAAAATGTAAGTCATTTTCAAGGCAGACTTTTCTGGAAAAGCTAGACATTGTGAGGAGAGGTCAGCCAACCTCAAAGCTAGCTAGCTTGTCTCAACTCGGTACACGGTTTGTTCGCCACTTTCAGACCAGTGCCTTTGAGTGGTAACACTGACTTACAGCCTCTGAGGACTGTTGCAAATTATACTGCTGGGAATACCTGTTAGTTGCAAGTGATCGACTTAGTGTTTGGAGTCACAGAGGGTTTGCAAACTCGAGTTGTCTCACCTAGGAAGAAGGATGGATTTTGTCTATAAATAATCAGCATCTCTGGTGGGTATGATGTATTTTATTTAAATGTTTTATGTTTTTATCATGTAAATAGATACATATTGATATACTTGGCACAGTTGCGGTTGTAGTGTAGAGGTTTAAGCTTGCTTTAGTAAAAATGGTATTCACCATCAATACGCAAAATCCGTCTCTCTCTGTAATACCACGCCTTGTTATATTGCATTTTTGTATAGTATTAATAGTTTCTATAATTGCAAGGTAATAGTGGTGGTATAAAGAGGTGGATTAAGTTGTTGAGATTTTCATTGGGAGTGACAAGGATAGACAGGATTAGAAACTAGGTTATTAGAGCAATCGCGCAAGTGGGACGTTTTGGAGACAAGATGAGGGAGGCTAGATTGAGGTGGTTTGGACATGTGCAGAGGGGGGACATGGGGTATATCGGTAGGAGAATGCTGAGGATGGAGTCACCAGGCAGAAGAGAGGAAGACCAAGGAGAAGGATGTATGTTTTGAGGGAACACATGCGGGTAGTTTGTTTAAAAGAGGCAGATAAAGAGGACAGGGGGGTATGGAGACGGATAATCCGCTGTGGCGACACCTAACAGGAGCAGAAGAAAGAAAATGTTGGCGACTCACCTCCGCGTCGGGCTGAACACAGACACGGGAAAGTTAAATTGGGGATAAAAGTGTTTTTATTGGGAACCAGAAGTGAGGGTAAAGGGAAGGGGAATAGTGTTCTGGTGCCCGGGAAAGGAGGTGAGGAGTGGCTGGAGCGTGAGAAGGAGCAGAGCGTTCTCGCCGCACTCCGATGCCTTAGGTCCGGTCGGGCGGCTGGCTCTGCCGCCATCACCATCGGCTCGTAGGGGTCAGGGTCAAGAAGTCATTCCTCACTGACTAGGCTTTGCGTGGGTCCGGGGGGGAATTCCTCTTCTGCATCATCCGTCTGTAGCCTGTAGTGAGAGAAAGAGATGGTGAGAGCCGCCATTAATTGGGAGCCCGAGGATCTCCAAATCACTGTCGCCGGCTTTAAAGACAGTGATGAGCCGCCACTCCAATTGAGCCCCAGCTGTGTCTCATAAGGACGCCACGCCTCCTCGTTTGCTGCAGCTGGAGCGCTTGCCCCTCTTGGCACCTGAGGTGGAGGCCTGTGGTCACATCATATATATAATGTATTTCTCTATAGTATGAGTAGGTCCCCTGCTGGTCTAGTGGTTAGGATGCGGCGCTCTCACCGCTGCGGCCCAGGTTTGATCCCCGGTCAGTGAACTAACCCCACCCGCTCTTAGTGCCGGTCCCAAGCCCGGATAAATCGGGAGGGTTGCGTTAGGAAGGGCATCCAGCGTAAAAACGTGCCAAATCAAACATGCCGAAAAATACACATCTCTCTATAGTATGAGTACACCTCTCACATTTCAGCAAGCATTTTAGTATATCTTCTCAAAGGGACAATACTGTAGAAATTAAACGGATATAATTTTAAGTAGTCAATGTGTAGCTTGTATAGCAGTATAGATT